>LZPO01057484.1:2361846-2486656 GCA_001675575.1 Neotoma lepida
CCCCCCAACCCACACCCCCATCCCCTCCTCCGAAAAGATAAGGCCTCCCATGGGGAGTCAGCAAAGCCTGGTACATTCAGTTGAGGCAGGTCCAAGCCCCTACCCCTGCATCAAGGCTGTGTAAGGTGTCCCACCATAGGTAATGGGCTCCAAAAAGCCAGTTCATGCACCAGGGATAGATCCTATTCCCACTGCCAGGGGCCTCTCAAAGAGACCAAGCTACACAACTGTCTTGCTTATTCAGAGGGCCTAGTCCAGTCCCATGCAGGCTCCACAGCTGTTGGTCTAAAGTTCATGAGTCCCCACTAGCTTGGTTCGGTTGTATCTGTAAGTTTGCCCATCATGATCTTGACGCCCTTTGCTCATAGAATCCCTCTTCTCTCTCTTCGACAGGACTTCTAGAGATTGGCCTGGTGCTTGGCTGTGGATTTCTGCATCTGTTTCCATCAGTTACTGGATGAAGGTTCTATGATAACAGGGTATTCAACAATCTGATTACTGGGGTAGGCCAGCTCAGGCACCCTCTCCACTCTTACTAGTAGTCTAAGGTGGGGTCATCCTTGTGGATTCCTGGGAACTTCCCTAGCAACAGGTTTCTCCCTATCCCCATGATCTCTCCTTCTATGAAGATATCTCTTTCATTGCTCTCCCACTCTGTCCCTGTTCCAGCTGGACCACCTCATTCCCTTATGTTCTCATCCCCCATCCCCTACCCTTTATTGCTCCCCCTCACCCCCAGTTTACTCAGGAGATCTCATCGATTTCCCCTTCCCAGGGTGATCCATTAGTCCCTCTTTGAGTCTTCCTTGTTAGCTAGCTTCTCTGGAGCTATGGGTTGTAGTCTGGTTATCCTTTGCTTTACATCTAGTATCCACTTACAAGTGAGTACATATCATGCTTGTCCTTCTGAATCTGGGTTACTTAACTCAGGATGACATTTTCTAGTTCCTTCCATTTGCTGGCAAATTTCATGATGGCATTGTTTTTTAAGCCAGTGCAAAGACACACAGTTTTTCTTCTTAAGTGTATCCTTTGATGAGCTCAAGTCTGTCCATAATCGTCCAAATATCCAAATGTTCCAAGGCAGGAGGATACCTAAGTGTTAGAGTGTACCAGTATTAGGTGGACTTGACTCAGGGAAGGAAATGTCAAAGGAATATTTCCTGCGGCTACTTTTTTGTTTCCCCTTCCTTCTTCCTTCCTTCTCTCTCTCTCCCTTCTTTCCTTTCTCTCTCTACCCTCTCTCCTCTTTCCTTCTTTCCTTCCTTCTTTCTTCCTTTCTTTCTTGTTTTCTTCCCCCCCCTCTCTTTTGCAACAGAATCTTGCTATCTTACTGTGCAGCTCAAGCAGACTCAGATTTGTGACACACCTCCTGCTTCAGATTTTTTAGTACAGGAGTTACAAAATCTGTACCATCATAGTTGACTCTGCTTTGTTTTCTTGACACCAGGAAAGCAGCTTGGATGAATACAGAAGGAAAAAAATTGGCACCTCTTGATACTCTAGTGAAGTTGTTGAATATTTGTAAAGAATAAAAAGGAACACCTAGCAAGGAGTCAGAGTTCTGAGTTTCATTGCCTACAGTGCTATTGGATCTGGGGCTACAGCTATGTGAATGTTTTAGAGAACTGATCCAGGTAAAGGTTTTCTAAAGTGTGACAGGATGATAAGTGCAGGTATGTAGGAAATCATTACCCATCGCCGAATGGATGGGTAGATATTTGGTTAAAGATACTTATAAATGTTTCATTAATGTCAGGCTTCTTGAATTCTTTAGTTGAGGTCTTACTCAGTATAGATAACTCTCTTTGGATATATTCTCAAAACTCGTTTGATATAGACCATTTTTGATAGGACTATCATACAAGATTCTAACGAGATTATTTTGGAGAAGTGGATATTTTTAGAACCACTTTTAATTTTAACACAATATCATCTATTACAAAAATTAATTACAGAATATGTTGAAACCCTACTTATATAAAATTTTAAAAGATGGAGAGTAACATTATTTTTAACTTGTTACTGTTTCAACTTTATAGAAATCTGATTTTAAAAACTTCCTTTTATATAATTTCAAGATCAATGCACTTTTGTTATGTGATATGATTTGAAGGCTTAATAGCAGCATAAAAATTTATAATCAGGAGATTCACAACCATTGATATTTTGAAAGAAATTTTTCAGAAATCAAAGTGATTCATGAATTAATTATTATTTTCATTTTAAGTCAAGATTTGTCTTTCCCATTTAGTTTGTTTCATGTTCCAGTTTGCTTATGGCAATGCCACCTTTTCATTTTGGGCCAATTTTTAACAACTTTTGCCTGAAATTTTTTTCTAATAAAAGGTAGATTAATGGGGCTAGTAAATATCCTCAAAATTAGTAATAAATTGCAAGGTTAAAAATGAGATTTATTATGGTCATTATTATGGTCAGATATATTATTGTTACCACAATAGTCAAAAGCTGAATTATTATTTTAACTGTCTATTTCTTGATAGCAGTATCCAACTTATTTGTATCTTTTTACCCTACCTTGTTCAAAATATAATTTATGATGACTGTCTATATGTCCTTAAATTGACTCCAAAATTATAACTCATTGGCATTAAAATATTGAAAACCAAAAGTATATTAATATCTCTGAGAGTAGGAGATGATGACCTTCATTGCACAGATTCATCAGCATAGCAGTATTAATCTTAGAACTTGAATAATGGTCTTCATGTTGGGTGCTTTTATTGAAAATTCTAGAAGGTTTTGTTTATAACCTTGTCTAGAAAAATGAGCATTACATAGAATGACCTTTAGTGTCACCTTCCAACTTGTTCTGAATCCATTCATTAGGAAAACAAGTTACCCAAGAAAGATACAATGCAGGTTTCTTTTTTTCTCTTAAAATGGGCTGTTTTTCACCTTTGAAATGTGCACTGATATTTGCTGAGAAGTCTATTTTACAAAATCATATTACTTATATTTAAAGGACAAATCACAGGTTTCTGACTAGAGAGGAGTTTCACTGATTTTTTATGATTAGGAACACAGAAAAGATTGTGCCATTCCAGTCATCCTTTTACAGCTGCTGGTATTTTGACTATAAATATCAAATTCTATTTCCCTTTAGCATTCTTCAAAGAACAGTGAATCTATGAATTAGAGGTAGTAATAGTTCAGATGACTTGTTACTAGCTATGATCCCCAAATGGCTTAAGGACAAATGATCCGATTCTCATCTTAAGAACCTTTGTATTTAATAACTGATGCTGGGCATGTGTTAGTACTACTGTTCTCCATTTAATTACTTTTCTATTTTGATCAAACACATTAACGAGGAGAACTCCAATAAATCATGTGCAAAACCAGCAAAGAACTTAATTAACATGTGTTGCTCTGATTGATAATAATAGAAAAGCACAGCAGTGTTGAGTAGGCTCACAAGGGCAACTTCAACCAACGGGAACAAACAGAAGACTGGAAGCATGAAAGAAGAACTCTACTCTCATTTAAGAGCTAACCACGACAACTACAGATCACAATGTGATTAGAGTCTTCTTTCTTCCATTTGACTCAATATCTGTGCTCTCAGTTTAGGAGAAGGAAATGGTATATGGAAGATGAGAACTAATAAATGTTGAATAAATCTATTCTGCTAAAACCTAGTATTTATTGAATACTTATTATCAACTAGGTAATAAGATGTGTTTTGGGATGACTGTCATATTTATCTCTCCAGCAATACATGTGACTAGTAATCTCAAAAAATTTCATCATAAAGAGGAAAATATGTAGCTGTTAGAAGTCACAGAGCTACTAAATGAGTTAGGGCAATCAATTTTATCCTATCACTCTTGGGGGAGGGGACTAGAAAATGTTTTCTTACATTTCCAGCTAATTTGAAACTCTGTCAGAAAACATTGGCCTATTGCAAAATGTATCATCTGAGAAACAACAAAGATTACTGTAACTGGGCTTTATATACACACAGGATGTAGGTTTTACTGATTAAAACATAACGCAATCTTAATTTTTGTTGTGTCAGACTCGTAGATCAGGGGTGGAGGTTGCACTTCCTGTTATTTTATTTTATATATTTTCAATTAAAATATAATTACATCACTTCCTCCTTTTTGTTCCTCCCTCCAAACTCTCTGATGCCCTCTATTCCCCCTCAAGTTCACAATCTCTCTTATGATCCTCTTAGTGTAAGGACTCCATAGTGCAGAAGTTAGATCATTGGTCTTATAGATCCTGGTGTATTAGTGTTTTTTCATCACTGTGACAAAATACCTGATGGAAGCAATTTAAGAGCAGAGAGGTCTTTTTGGCTCATAGCTTCAGAGGGGATAGTCGACCATGGCAAGGAAGGCACAGTAGCTGAGGTGGCTCTGTTCATATTGGCAGGTGTGGCAGTTTGAATATAATTGGCCCCCATAAATTCATAGGGAGTAGCACTTTTGGGAGGGGTGGCTTTGTTGGAGTAGGTATGGCCTTGTTGGAGGAAATGTGTCACTGTGGGGGGGTGGGATTTGAGATCTCCTTTGCTCCAGCTATGCTCAGTGTGGTACGCAGTTCACTTCCTGTTGCCTGTGGATCACAATGTAGAACTCTCAGCTCCTTCTCCAGCACCATGTCTGCCTACACACCACCATGTCCTACCATGATGACAACGGACTAACCTCTGAACTGTAAGCTACCCCAATTAAATGTTTTTCTGTATAAGAGCTGCTGTGGTCCTGGTGTCTTTTCACAGCAATAAAAGCCCTAAGAGAGCAGGAATGTGAAGCAATTGTTTCATATTTTGGTGGATCAGAAAGCAGTGGAGTGGACCAGAATCAGGGCTGCTCTAGAATCCTAAATACCTTTCCTCCAGTAATCAATCTTTACAAGTCAGGCCATCTTCTAAAAATTTCAGAACTTCCATAAACAGCAGCACATATGAACCTTTGGGAACACTTTAGATTAAAACCATAACACTTGATCTGATTGTGTCTATGCATGTTTGCATGCATATGAGTTTGTGTGTTCATGTGTGTGTGCATTTTATGGTATAACTGTTTCTGAACTAAGAACCAATGATAGATAATATACAAAAATCCCTCTTCAGTCTACCCTATCAACAAAGAGCAGGTCCTACCTCATCTGATCTAAAATTTTCTCCCAAAATAAGACAAGATTGACATCACAGTTAAAATAGCTTGCCTATGTTTCTTACAAGTTTAAGTTTCCACCAAGTATACAGGTGGTAAAGCACCACTTCTACTCAGCTAAGGTTCCCTGTCTGAAAGTCTGTAGCTGAAGGAAATTCCAAGAAGATTATTAACCTCTCTTGCTTGCAAATCCTTTCCAAGTACATTGAGACAGCTGGATGAAGAAATCTTTGATTATCCTATGTAGCATTTCTCTTATTAAGGGTTGCTATGTGCTTGGTAAAATAAAACAATTAAGCATTGTTTTGAATGAATAGAGAAAGGTACAGAATGTCTGGTGTGTCTTACAGTCAGAAAAAAAATATTCTAAAGGTAAAATAATCACACAAGGAATAAAAGGGAGACTGAAGAATTTAGAGTAGGTATTAGGGAACAGAAATTGACCTTTCTAGCTTGATCCCTGTCTTGCCAAGACAGTCCAAAAGTGAGAACAGAGAGACTTTTTTCTTACTCAAAGAAATACAAATCAATTTTTTTCACAGTCTTAAGAAAGAAGAGATTCACATTATGTATGAAGTGAAATGCATTTCTACATAAAACATAGTCAAGACCTGGCTTAAGCAAATAAACCAAGGCATCTCATGAATTGAGATGCTCACAAACTGATTTTTTTAAATACCTGTAGTGGTTTATTGCTTTTCACAAAAGCTAGCAAGGATAAAGGTTGATTTAGGAATCTGATGGATACTTCTGAGGCCTCATAAAAACAAAGTACATATAGATGAATTTTTGTACTTAATTTAGCCATGGAGCCTGTTAGAGAAAACCAGCATTGCTGTGTTCCCAGCATTGCTGTATTGGGTTTCTTCTTTCCCCAAAAAGTGTATAAAATATTTTTCTTATTCTGTGGGCATCTGTGGTCTTGTCATCTTCCATATTCTCTCTCAGCTTATCTCACAGTAAACACTTTTTGACTCCCATTTGGATAAATGAATAAACAGTGAGATTAGGCTTTGTTTCTCTACATCGGAGGCTATATAAGGATGTAATTTTCTTTCATTGGTGACAAATGTAGGGATTTGTTGATGTTATGAAAGAAAATGATTTCGGGTTTTAAGGGGAAAAATAGTTCTAAACTGAGAGAATATGGAAGAGAGAGTCACTTTTCCCTTTGACACTTGATAGCAGGAAAAGGGGTAGAAACAAGGGGGTCATGAACTGACACTGAAGTTTGTCTGGCTGTTTTCTGCTTCTCTGACAAAAGAAGATGTTTTAAGGATGATTTTACACCAAGGTTCATATCAACACTTAATTAATTATTGAAGTATTATGAAAGGCTCTCTCTGTTTCAATATGCATAATTCTCTTGACAAACATGGTTCAAATCCTATCTTAGGCCTAGGAGACCTTGTATGTGTACAGTGGCTGCCTTGATCCTAACAGTCTGGAACTGTCATGCCTTGTAATCCATTATAGTTCCATTGAGTCTGATTGTATCATTGGACCATCCAGTTTCCCAACACACCAGGCTCTCGGATCAGTTTAGTATCTCATAAATGGTTAATCAAAGCCCAATCCTTCTACCCAGAAGAGAAGTAATTTTTTAGTCTATAGCTCTGCAGCTTTGGCTGATTTGAGACACTTGACACCTTGGACTGCCTTGTGCAATGGTAGAGCCTCTGTCCAGCTGGGCTTAAGGCTTTGAGTATAGCCTGAATATTCTCTTCAAGATCACAGAACCCTGGATGTTCTGATTTCTCCAAATAGTTCTCACATAGTGAAGGTTCCACATCTCCCAAAAGAACTGCAGGCTTGGAATTGTGACTCTGGTTGAAATTTAAGGCAAGCAGCATAGGTATTTTTCAATCTAAGTTTTCTAAATGCTGACACTAACTGTGATATATTTCATGATCAAGGAATATCTCATAACCTGACTTTTGCAAAACATAACTTCAAGAAGTATACTCCTAGCATATTTATTTAAACTTTTTTGTTTGTTTATTCACTCATCTATACATGGTAAATAGATAATGCCTCATTATTTATCCTTAATAGATATCTCTTACTAGTCATTCCCTAGTACTGGTGTTTCTCAGAATCAACAAGCACTTAATGTATTGGAAAAGAACACATGAGTTGTGAAAGAGAATATAAAGCTAATTGTTTTTCTAGTTTCAACTCTGTCATTTGTGTGAATGTGTGTGTGTGTATGTGTGCATACACGCATGTGTGTGTGTGTTGGATACATGCATGAAAGTGTAATTTATAGTGGAAGTTTAAAATCCAATGGAAAGCTCCATGGCTTCAGAATGACTATTCTAACTGTATAGAAGTTCATTGAGACGTGCAAAGTTAGGGACTAGGCTAGTGTTTGAGTGGCTACCTCAATTTAGATGTGTGATGTTTCTATTTATGAGTTCATTATAACGAACTGAATTTTTTATTTTTAAAAAAGAAAAGAAAAATCTTGTACATGTATGTGTGCATGTGTGTGATGACAGCGGTCAACTGTGAGCCTCTCTATAATTTCTATGCACCTTATAATTGGAAACAGTGTCTTTCACTGAACCCAGAGCTCACCAGTTTGGCTAGACTTGCTGGCCAGTGAACTCCAGATATCTTCCCTTCTCCTCCTCCCCAGATCTAGGATTTTAGGAACATGCTGCTGCACTTGGCTTTTATGTGGTTGCTGATGACCCAGACTTGGGGTTACATGCCTGCAAGGCAAGCACTACTTTATCCAATGAGTCACCCTCTCAGCTGAACACTTGTCTTAAACGACAACTTTCTGAGCTTCTCCATCTCCAGTTCTTGATTGAATAAGAAACAACAAGCTTTCAGACCAATTCTGTTGCTCCTGGGTCTGAACTTTGAATACTACCATCATATATACCAGTCTCCTTTAATTGGTTCAAAAGAAGTAAAAAAAAAAAATCTTCAAGTTTCCTGACTTTTACTGCTGATCTCTAGCTATACTGGCTTTATTTCATAACTTGCTTTTACTGTTTCCTGACTTCATTTGTTTCTGCTGGCCTTCCACTAGCTCACACTTTTGCCTGCATTGTGTAATGAACATAATGGATTCAGCTGATGTTTCCCAAGAGGCTGCCAACTACACTCCAACCATTGTCTTACTGGCATATTTCCTGACTATGATGCTAAAGCTGTTCTTTTGGGTCCTCTATTTTTTTTTCCAGAATGCAATAAGGCAGCTCATGTCCCAGTCTAAGGATGCTGTTTGTTCTATGAAGTTAAGAGTATTGTCCTCTCCATGATAGCAGATCCATTTCTCATGTTATTCTGATAACATTAATCATTTGTTCTGGGAAGGCCTCAACCTGAGCCTACTGGCCAGGGGGAAAAGAAGAAATGTGTGTTATTGTGCTTTATGTTATTTGGAAAATGACTACAATAAGCAGAGAGAGAAAGATTCTTGGAAATTTTATATATGTGGTGGGAATTGTGTGATGCAGCAAGTTATTATATTTCTTTCTCTTCTCCCAAGGCATAAATGTGACTTTTGGTCTATTCATTTTATCCACTTTGTTCTGCCTATGAAGAGAGACAGAGGTACAGGCTACAGAGATAAATCTAAACTTCCCTAAAAATTCTATGTTACCCAAGTTGCCAATGGGATATATTTAATTGTTTAATGAAAATGATAGGGAGCTTATTCCTATCCTGAGTACCCTGCATTATCACCCTACTGTAGACAGCCATATTCTCCTGGTAATGATAACTGATTAACCCCTTAGATACTTTCAAAGAAAACATAATTTATGAGTTTATGTCACCAGGTACATTCTCTCCTACACTCACAATTGAGAGATTCCTTGGGGCCTGAATGATGTTTTAGGGAATCACTAAAGTGGATACTAACATCTCCCATTAACATTTTTGAGTCAAAATGAACTCACTTATACCCATAATTTTCTTATATAGTGAGTAGAGCAGGATTCCTGAATTCTCAACGAGACCACTGAGCAGTTTAACTTCTTTACTGAGAAAAAATTGGACTTAGTGCCCAGGTCCATCTGGAATTACTTCCATTTAAATGCAGAATATTTTTGTCTAAGTGAGAATATTTAGTTTTCAAATTCCCACCCACACTCAGACAAGAAACTCTAATTAAGCTCAGTGACCACACACAAAGAAGACATGGAAATAGGAGGGGGCAATTGCTGAAAAAAGAAGGGTCTCAATGGGAGAGGGAGACAATGAGACAGGAGAGAAACAGTGTACATGGGGGGATGGAGAGAGAAAAAATGACAAATTCATTGTGTAAATGTATGAAATACTGAATAAAAAATTTAATAATCTAATTATTTAACTTTTCCATATAGTCATCTAAAAAGTACTTTATTGAGCAGTACAAAATATAAAATATTTACTTGTCAGATACTTTTTCAAGGTAAAATTGTGGTTTTAATTGTTAGATTCAGAGGAGACAATTTATACTATCTACCAATGATTGAAAGCCTTATTTCTAGTCTTCAGCCTTAGATTTCCTGACATCAATGCATTAAAATACCATTTTCTTGGCTACAACAGAATTCTGCTCTGGTATGTCACTCTACTCCCACTTAAATGATAAGTCCTGGTAATCATAATCTGTGATGTGACCTTTGCTACTCATGCACTGTTCATGTGTCCAGATTTGAACTTGTAACCCATACTAGGTAAAATACAGGGCCTTGCCTGAAAATTTGGAATTAGGACTGGTATTCAAGTTTCTACTAGGACTGCTAACTTCCAAGGAGGCAAGAAACGGCCACAAGTGATGCATGATTTTATTTTTTACCATGCATTGGACATCAGAAAACTACAGAAGGAAAAAGTAGAGAGGGAAGAGATAGAGAAGGGTAGAGGAGTACAGACAATGTCTTAAGCCCTCATTCTAAACCATTTCTTTTATTTCTTAGTAAGAAATTATGCTTTTTTGCCTCTATTAGTTTGGATCCATTAAAATCTATTTCCATTGTGTAAATGCATCAAAGAGTCCAAAGTAGTATGAATGCCTTCTCTAAACCAATGTCTAATTCCATGCCTCAGAATCCTACTAAAGGTATCTGCATTTTCATAGACACATGGTAAAAGTACTCCATCTACATTAATAACTTGAATGAAAATATAGTGTTTGTGTGTGTGTGTGTAGTACATTTTTTTTTTTTGATTTTTCGAGACAGGGTTTCTCTGTGTAGCTTTGCTCCTTTCCTGGAACTCACTTGGTAGTCCAGGCTGGCCTCGAACTCACAGAGATCTACCTGCCTCTGCCTCCTGAGTGCTGGGATTAAAGGCGTGCGCCACCACCGCCCGGCGTGTGTAGTACATTTTAACTATCCAAACAATTAGCTTCTTGTCACCTGACAAGTGTATATTTTTAGAAATATCAATGTCTATTATTAGTTTGCGACAGATTTATAAATTGATACTGTTTCTTCTCTAAACAAAACTGACTCACCCGATCATCAGTCAACAGTTGATTGTCTAGGGAGTGGGGCTTGTAAACCCTTCCCCATATGCTGTGGAATGTTAACTAGCCTGATAAAATGCCGGTCTTCTGCAGGGGACGGCAGCAACTTTAGTTCGTGAATCTGGCAGTCCAGTCATGTCCAGAAGACACTGTTTCACCCTGACCTCTGTCTCTTTCAGTCTTTCTGCACACTCCTCCGAGGAGTTCCCTGAGCCTTGGGAGCAGGTAGGTTTGGGATGGAGATGTCCCATTTATGGTGGAGCACCCCATAGACACTTACTCTTTGCACTTTGACCAGCTGTGAGTCTGTATTAACTGTGTTTCTCTACACAAATAAGATACTTTGATGAAGATAGAAAACTTCACTAAGCTATGCATCCAGGGATACATATTTAGAAGGCAGTTTGATATTGTGTTCATTACAGAAATGATAGTAGGTTCTTTCCTAGTTTGTGCCACTAATTTTGCAAGAAAGTGGACAGCTTATTTGAACAGGTTATTTGAAATTCAAGTTAGGCTGGTTTTTGAAATGGAGATACTATTAACTAAGGAACAAAGACAACATGGGTATGTTTTCTGTCACATGGGTGATAGAGTAGATTTCAGGAGAGGGGTGAGGAAAAAAGTAGGTAGATAGGAAGAGGGAGAGCAAGAAAAGAACTAGGTAAGAGAAAAATCATACAAGTAGAAAATATAACACTGAGCTAGGTTCTGAACAACGCTATTCACTTTTTCATTTATCCTCTAGAGCAGGGGTTGAGTCTCAACCCTTTTGGTTGTTTGGGTTTCAACCCTTTTTGGGGGGTCAAACGACCTTTTCACAGGAATCTCCCAAGACCATCAGAGAACACAGATATTTACATTATGATTCACAAGTCATAAAATTACAGTTATGAAGTAGCAATGAAAATAATTTTATGGTTGGGGGTCACCACAACATGAGGAGCTGTATTAAAGGGTTACAGCGTTAGGAAGGTTGAGAACCACTGCTCTCGAGATTTATTGGGTGCTTAGAAGGAATTTGTGCTGAAAACTGAATGGCAAAGACACAGCTTGCTCTCAATTTTCACACCATCACTCAGGGATCAAAATTTAGACCTTATTTAACCAATTCAGATTTGATATTGCAGCCTCGGGATTTTTTGCTTGTTTGCTTACAGTCTAGTTTTCAATGGGTCTTCTGGCTTTATTTCTGATCTATGCTACAGGATTCCATTTTTCACCTACTGGCCTAATAGGTACCTGGGTAGCCTCTCTCAGCATTCACTAAGCCCTTGATATTTACTGGATTCTCCAAGCCAGGGATAAGTCCATGTCAGGCCTGCGTCTGATAGTTTATCTCACTGAGGTCAATGGCAAATCATAAAATTGGAAACGTGCACATGTATTGGCAGGTAACACTGCATGCACACTGGCAATTTGGAGTGAAGATCCAGCAGCCCATCCTTGAGTTCTTTCAGAGTTTAACTGGCAGTGGCAGTGAGGCCTGTGCAGCAAAATTGAATGGAAGTTAGAAAACCACCCAATCTTGATTACTAAAATTAGACCGTTACTGCATCTCTTCACTAGCTATTCTAATCAACCAATTATATATTGAAAGGAAGAGATTTTCCTTTAGTGTGCAACTTCAAATGAGTTCCATGAGATCCATAAAAATGCTGTTATAACTTCAGAGCCTGAAGAGTGATTATATTGTATGGGCATATAAACAAACATAAATGCACATGCAGAGAAATCCTTGGTGGTGAAATTCTCTTTCAGTTCAATGAAATTCAGTCATATCTATACCTGTGTTTTAACTCTCTCTAACATCTCAGACTAAACTGTAAGTGTGGCTTTGGAAAATTGAAAGGAAAAAAAATCCACAATAAAATGTTCCTATTTTATAGAATTGAATACAACAAAAATGAGTATAAATGCAAACAATGAAATAATTGGGACTAACCATTTGGTTTAATCACATGTCCCAGATTTTTAAAAACATGATACAATATCCCACTGTTGGAAAACAGAGAGAGCCTTTCTCTGATAGTAAATGGAACTGCAGAATTTGAGTAAGTCTTCCTTGATGGTTCATCATGGATCAGATGGAACATGATGTTTAGTGGACACAATTACATATGAATTTAAGTAAGAATGTCCAATGAGTTATTTACTGTAAATCAGTTTGCCTGGTTAAGGTATACTATGGGGGGGGGGAAGCAGTTGTATGCATAATGTACATAATGAACTGAGTGAGCCATTCCATTTATATAGGCAACATTATTGTGCTATTGTTGTATGATTGTGTTCTAACAAATAAAGCTTGCCTGGAGCTAGCCACTACTTAACCACAAAGGCCTGGCAGTGGTGGCACACACCTTTAATCCCAGGACTTGGGAGAAGGAAGCAGGAAGATCAGGAGTTCAAGACCACCCTGGGCTACATGAGATTGAACCAGTCTAAAAGAGAAACAGAGCCGGGCAGTGGAGGTGCATGCCTTTAATCCCAGCTCTTAGAGATGTGGAGACAGGAATATAAGGCAGGTGGAGACAGGATCTCGGACCCATTCAGTCTGAGGATTTGTAGAGACAGGATGCCACCCATTTGGTCTGACATTTTGAAGAGGTAAGAAGTGACTGTGGCTTCTGCTCCGCTTCTCTGATCATTCAGCTTTTACCCTAACATCTGACTCCAGGTTTTATTGTTAAGACTAATCAAGATCGTGCTTTATGCTATTACTTCAATCTCAGGGAAATACTAATCTGTTCAAATTAACGTTCAGAGTCAGGTTCTGAAAATTCAAATTCTTGAGCAATGCATCAAAAGACAGGTGGGACAAATATCATCTAAAGAAAAATCCTGTCACCTCATTTTGTTCAAGTTAACTCTTATTGTTGGGCTATTGTTTAAAAGTTCTATTTTTATAAGATCTTAGAATGATGACCAAGCAGTATATGAAAATTCACCAATAATTTCATTTATAAGAATAAAATCAAATATAATAAAATCAAATATAGGGCTTCCTGGCCAGGCATGCTCAAAATTGAACATGTTGAACATGTCAACATAAGATTTTTTTGTCATCATTATTGCTGTCATCATGCTTGCCATGTGCCAGCTGTAAAAATGAGCACTTCACTCTCCACAACATATTTAATTCTCATATAAACCCTGTGAGATAGATACTACAGCAGAACAAATTCTTAGAGCAGCAAAATATATACCTCTAAGATACAAATAATGCTTATTTATCAAGATATTTGCTATTTAGTCACAACTCTAAGCCTTTGTAGTTTGGTATTCTTCTTATATAGAATATTTAAAGACTTAAGGTAACCTTTTTCTGAATGATCAGAATGAAAGTGCTATCAGAAAGTGATTTAAAAATCCATTACCCGAGCAGTCAAGAAGGCTCCCACCTTTCAGATTTGTAGTATATAGGCTCACTAAAAAGCTCTTTTGTTTCTGGCCTTTTGTTACTGTAGTAAATGGTAGCACTCATTTTCCTAACTGGACATCAGAGAGGTAGAAAAGCTAGAGACCAAAATGAGATGCTGATTCTGGAGCAGAACAGCCTGACTGCACCCCTCGATAACCCCTGGATTAGTTAGGTCACTTAATCTAACTAGTCCTTGGTTTCTTCACTTGAAAATGGTAAGAGACAATATCCTATTTTCATAGGTTTGTAGTAAATATTACCTGAGATGCTACATGTAACATACTATTGTAGAATAAATGTTAATTCTTGTTATCTGACTACAATATTTATTTCTTACAACTAAATTGTTCCCCAGAAATTACGATTGGCCCTTTGCCATGTCCAACACCATTAGCTTCTAAATCTGTCTCCCTGTGATAATAAACTACTTAATGGCAGATGTCTGGCAAAATTGCCTTTTTTATGAGTGAGAACTCAATGATGTTTTAGTGCATAAAAATGTGTGGTTGACAAGGCAGACCTTTTATTTCAAGCCTTAGACTAGTTTGCAATAGTCTTACAAATTTAAAAAGTAAAGTCATGGTGATATAAAATAGCTACTGTATTCAATTTATAATGCAAACAAGAAAGGACCTACATATATCATAAGGGTGACCTGTACATGCTATGCCTTGTATTGAGGAAGAATTTCACTTTAGTATAGCCAATTATTCCTGCTGGTTAATAACCTCATTTTTGTTGCAATCTTAAAAAAAAAACAGAGTCAATAATAATGAATATTGTTGACAATAATATATTAGAGATATTCCAACTCAGTGGATAGTATATTTGGGGATAGTTTTATGAGTCCTTAGAAATCTGAGTGATAATAAATAGAGGTGTGAAAGTAGTGTAAAGAGACACAGTTATTGGAAAGGTCTTTGATTAGACATCCATTATAAATCCATAAAGGGCAAAAGCACTGCTTATACAGCAAACACAAAGATTAATCTGATGTTGATAGTGTTAACCTGAACACCAAATGCTTGGTACTGGCTTTGCAGACAGATGCACAGAGAGCCAGTTTATCATGTTAGTGATGGTGTCTGTCATCCCTTAAAGGCTCCTAGTCGATAAGGTTGTGTCAAGCCATCCATCTTGAGGACTGATGTAATTAAACAACTGTTGGAAAGCATTTCACTGATGAGCAATAACAGAGAATAATGGTTATTTTGGTAAACACCTAAGGTTTTGTTCAAGGAGCTCAAATATTCTATTTCTACACAGATCTAGGTCTCTACCACAAATATCCAGCCTTGGGCTCTTGCAGAAGCAGCACTCATTCTTAAAAATGCTGTCTTCTTGTAAGCCATGTTGTTAGAGCAACATTATTTCTTTTGATCATTTCCCACAATAGACATCTCTGTTGTTATATATTCCCTTCCTGAGTGGAGCCTGTAAATATCACCTTCGGAAACAGCTTCTTCCATCTCCAATTTAATATTTGGCAGCATAACACAGAATTTGTTGTTTGGAGATGAAGTCATTTTTAGTTTTAAGTGCCTATAGAAAATTAAATTCTGAACTAGATTGTGCTTTATATTCATACCTCAAAATTGAAGGAAAGGGACTATTTAGTAAATGTATAGACATACTATGTCCAAACTTATACTAGATATTCTATATGTAATGTATGAACGTTAGTAACATATGTAATCTGTTCTAGCAATTGCACACCCCAAAAACTCATTCTTTTTACTGTATAATTCTTATATATCTAATATGCACAATGTTGTATTTTGGTGGACTTACATGTAGTGAAATGGTTACTATAGTGAAAAAGGCAGCTTATATATATATATCATTTCACATTGTGGCCTTATATTGTGACAAACCAAAAATCTGCTCTTTGGTCACATCTCCAGGAAGCAACAAATGTGGTTAATTACAACTCCCACGTCCTACATTATGGCCTAACCTAATTCACCCTAGAAACTTTCTTTTGATGTACCACTACCTTTCCCCATTCTTCCCTTTCACCCTATCTATACCCATAGTAAACACTTTTATTTCATGTTTCTGTATACTTTTTCTTTTGTGTTTTTATAATAAAAGATATACATATTAGTGAGATTATGCACTTTTTCTTTCTGCACCAGACTCATTTCAAGCATAATGTCCTCCAGATTTAACCTTCTGTGTCTTTCTGAATTTTTTGAGACAGTCATACTCAATATGTAATCCAGGCTCGCTTTAAACTTGCTGTCTTTCTGCCTCAGCAACCCAAGTGTCAAGGATTACAAGGGTATGGCACTATGCCAAGATCACATTTTAAATTTTTTCATTTTTTCCTTGTGTATGCATCTCTAGAAATCAAACACAGAGATTCACCTATCTTAGCCATCCTCTTCACCACTGAGGCATAACTCCAGCTCCAAGTTTTCTTCTATTGATACACTTCTTCCCCTGTACAACACAATGGATTCCTCAGCAAATACCTCTCTCTTCATAACATATTTGAAATCTCACCTCATGTAACCACCTCTATGTCTCTCCCTGTGGTCTCCGTCATCTCCTGTCTAAGTTGTTGTATTAGCTTCATAACTAGTCTCTTTATCTCTGCTCTTGCATCATAAAGACCTATTGCTAACAAAGCTCCAGAGTTAGACTTTAAAGATGTGAGTCAGGCCATGTTACTCCTCTGCTGAAAACTTTCAAGTGGTTTCCATATCACTTCATGATTGTCTCTCAGCACTCTGACTGCATCTCCTGCTTTTCTCTTTGTGTCATTGGCTAGTTCTAAACAGCTGTTCTCAACCTATGGGTTGATATTTACATTATAATTCATAACAGTAGCAAAATTATAGTTATGAAGTTGCAATGAAAATAATTTTATGGTTGAGGGTCACCACAGCATTAAGAAGCTTGAGAACCACTGGACTAGAGTATTATATTTTTAGCATTATGTAAAGGGAAGCATACATTAGCTGCTATTTTGTGTGTGGCTATTTTCTTTCAACAGTATAGAGATGAAGACATTGGTATTATTTCATGATTAGACAGATTGATGGAACGAAAAGGAGGGACTGGAACATGCTCATATATACATGAAAGAAAGGATACATTAAAATATTAAAATAGACAAATGGTATGTGAAAAGAGAGAGCCTGAAATAGTGCTCATGTATAGAAAAGTTGGCACAGAAGATCAGAGAGTAAATAGCCCATCTGCTCAATACTGGATGAATAATGAAACAATTCGATATTATCTCATACAAACATTTTCATTAAAGAATGCATACAATAGAATTCTATTTATTCAATGTCCAAAACATGCAGAATGAAATAAAATTTTGTACATAAATTTTGATGAAGGTATAAAATAAAATTCAAGAATGAGAAGCAGAAAATTCAAGGTTATACTTAATTCTGTGGTGGGGTAGGATACAAATGAATTTTTGTGGTACTTAGAAATTTCAGCTATTTGGGTAATGGTCTCTTATTCTGGATTATGGAATACATGGATTAATTTATTGTTCTTTGAATTGTATGTTATATCCTTTTTATGTCAATACTATGTTCAATAACAATATGATACTCATGAGTAGGAAAATCTTCTTAGAATTGTGCTATTCATTGTAGTAATCAAGACACACATGAGTGTGTTTTATTAATTTTAATTTAAATTATATAAAATTAAGTTAAATGCCCAAGTCACATTGTCATATTTGAAATGTTCAATAACCCTATATCCTTTATTGTTACCATATCTGACACTAAAGATTATTTGAAAGCACTGTTCAAGAACATTCTCCTGTTTTTATCCACTTTTTATAAATGCAAGAAATCCACAGCCTTTCTGTACAAAATATCTCTACAATTCTGTCAATATCATCAGTAGGAGATGAAGCAAAGATTTACTTCCTATGGATTTTGTTGATCCTCTTTGTTAAAGGAAATGACATTAATAAATTTGTCAGCCTTCATATTTCAGCTCATTTAACTCATCAAGTGCCAGCATGAGTCTGCTTATTTTTCAGCTTTAGGAAGTAGCAGACGGTTTCCAGGCACACAAGTCCAGCTTGTGCCAACAAGATTGTGAGCAGAACTTCATCTGCTAAATATATTCATTGTGAAGATTTTTAAAGCTCTATTTCCTCCAAGGTAGAATGCATAAGTGAGCAGTGGCCATCCAGAATGAGATCCACACTGCAGAGAAAGAAAATCTTATCTCCTATTTTCTAGTTGTTTTTCTCCAAGTACATACTGCTAATCTGAGTAGTTTAGATTCTAGGGCTTCCATGAGTGTCTGACTATGTGCTCAAGTCAAATACATGGGCTAGTTTACTGCTTCTCTTGCCTCTGTGGAGCAGAATCTGGCGTTAGGCTGTGGTTTCCCTCCTTTGTTTTCTGCTACTTGTATCCTTGAATGTTCTAAACCCTGGCTTCATGTTTCTAGTATGGCTGACATATGAGCAGTGAAAATTTGAAAGTGAGGTTTGGAATTGAGGACAGGATGAAGTGCCTTTTTTCCTCTTGGGTCTAAGCCATGGATTTTTGAGCAGTTGCGTAGAAATCTTTCATTGGTATTTCAGCTACAGAAATGACAACCTCTTTCTTACCACTGTCTATTGTGGGTATCTTTAGAGAAGAAAGGAGATGAACCTTCAAGAGAATAATCAGATGATATTTTATCCACTGGTCACAGTTCTATTGAATAGTACTCTAATTCTCACCAGAACCCTCAAGCAATACAGGGGGCATTCAAGGTTGAGTAGCAAGTTACAGACTAGCAGTCCTCTGTTTAGTTACAAGGTAGCTCTGATAAAATAGGTGTTTTCCTACACCTGAAGAGTAGTTATCATGCTATTACCTGTAGAAGTGGCAGCGTAGGACAGAGTTACTTTCCATCTGAGCCCAGGCCATTTAGCATATGTATATCTTTCCTGGTAATATTTCATTTAGAAATTATGAATATTTACTTGGTCTGTATTCCTGAATGTCTAAAGAAGAAAAACATCTTTAAAAACACCATTTAATAACTAAAATTTACTTATCAGGGAGATATTTTTTGTATGGTAGTTTTACTAAGAGAATTAATTGATGCACAAGCAATGAAAACTCTAAATTCATTGCAGATTTTCAAAACAGCAACAAGAATATTCAAAAAATTATTCCCATCTTATCAACTAAAGTAACTATAATTCTAGCCTCAACAAAGAGGGCACACTTTGCTATATATTTGATAATAAGTCCAGGTTTGGTTTTCCCATTTTTGATGCATTCACTTGCTTCTTTGTTATCATTCACTGTCTAAATCACTGGTGTCAAGTTTGTGCTTTATGGATGCTCAGAAACTCATAGTACTGTGTATAAAGGACCTTTAATCATTTTCTTCCCCAAGTGTTGTCTGCATACTCAAAAAAAAATCTTCCTGTATATGCACTGCTAAATTTAGATGTCTGCACATACTGTGATTAATCAACCACAAGGCCATGTAAAATTTCTTTTACATATATACTCAATTTTCATCCCAGTTCAAGTATTTTCTCAGTCAACTAACCCTAGAAATATGAGTAAAATCATATGGGATTTTTTCTGATGATATGAACAGTTCCTCATACTGCCTTCCAGAGCTCATAAGTGTTTGAAAACTTTGGTTTACATCATGCAAAGTTCAGTCCTCTCCCACTACAAATTAATATGCACAAATTGATTATAATACAATTTTTGAGCAACATGAGCCACCCACCCCTCTAAAATGACTTTCAAGGATCCATAGAGCAGAACTAGGGACATATCCCTGGGTTCTTAACAAATGAAACTGAATAAACCCTTTTAAAACCAAAGAAAACCCCCTCTGCTTATCTAAAATGATCACTTCCTTCTTGTTCCCCAAAAATACCATCATTTCTTTCCAAACACAAGGAAATAATAGGACCTAGAGTGAACTCAAGAGACACAATGCGTGTAGTCTCTCACCCAGACTTTATCTTGTACTGATTTTGACTTTCTTACTATTGCTGGAGAGGGACGTGCTCAGCTAACCCATCACTCAGCACCCTCTCCTTTCCAACAGCCCTGCCACTCATCTCAGGCTACTCATCTTTCTAGGGTTCAAGTTGTATAAAGATAGACAGTCAGCTCCCATTCCTCCAGACGCTGCATGGACAATGTGTCAAATTTCTGCAGTTCTGGCTAAATGGCCGACTTCATTCGTTCTTCTTCAGTGAGCTGCGATTGAAGTCTTTGGGAGGTGGAGGGGTGGTGGGCGAGGTGACAAAATTGGTGACGCACTCAGGCTTCAGTCCCAAGATTAAAAGATAAGATGTGATGACTCATTCCTCTATAACAAATTGTTTTCACAGTGAAATTAATTGGAAGACTGGGTAAAAGTACAATTCGATATGTATTTTTGCTTAAAGTTTAAATGGCAAGGACAGGCAATTTTCCTCAAAATAAACTCCTTTTGTATAATGAACTCCTTTAGCTTGCTTCCATTCCACAGCTTTCACCTTAAATTTTAGTTCATTAGCTTGCAAAAATCATGTTGCTCAAAATAACTGGGAGGGGAAGTGTAAATCAGAAAATCTTGTGGCTGGATAAAACACCAACTATAACAAATAAAACAATGAAAATCTTGTGTCCTTGATGCTAAATCAGTAGGAGCCACTTCCTTTGTAAAACAACAACAACAGCATACAAACACCTCTCTCTGTCTCTCTCTCTCTCTCTCTCTCTCTCTCTCTCTCTCTCTCTCTCTCTCTCTCTCTCTCCTTGAGCACTAGTGGAAAGATGGAGAAGAGTGGAAGGCAAACATAGGAGAGCCATCTCTTTGTATTGCATCTGTGGATTTTGGTGGACATTTTTAAAGGCTAGCGTATCATACTTCCAAATGGGTGTAATGATGGCCAGCTTCAGCCAGCATTGCACACTCCACACATAATAAGTACCCAATAAATATTTATTAACAGCAGCTGACCAATTCAAGATCAATTTAAGAGACTGCTCCTTTTATTTATTTATTTTTCCTGCCAGTCTCTTTCTAACTGATTTTATGTCTCAGAATTCCTTTAACTAGGCTCAAGACTGAGATTAGGATCAGAATCACTATAAAATATGCTAATTTAGCATCCATGTTACGATCTGAAAACGTCTTTCCAGAGGGAAACATGTCCCATACCATAAAGAGTTGTGTTTATTCCTTGTGTGTTTTGGATATTTTCTTCAGTATATTATTTTTTATAAAAGAAGTTCTCATCTAAAGATCATTTTAGCATGTGTATTTTCTCTAAAATGGCTCAAAAAATCACATTTTTCCTTTTGCATATTTATCCAAAAGTCTGCAAGTCATCATATTCTAGAGATACTTGCACATCCATGTTTATTGCAACATGCTTCATAATAGGTAAGTGAGGGATCCAACCTAGGTGTTTATTAACAGGGGATAATTAGAGTGGGATATACATACACAATGGAATATTTTTAAGTCATGAAGAAGAATGAAGCTATGTCAGGAAAATACATACAACCAGAGATAAACAGATTAAGTCAGTCTCAGAAAGAGAAATATTGCATGCTTTCTTTCATGTGCTGTCCCTAGATGTTATACATGCATATAAAATCATGTACCCATATATGACACAAAAGTAGAAACAAAACTCTCTAGGGGAACAAAAGGGTTTAGTGGAAGGAAGAGGAGTGAGAGCAGACACTGAAGGGAGATACAGAGGGGAATACACTCAAAGCACATGTAAACTTGTATAAGAATGTTGTTGTGCAACACAGTTGCATTTATTACAAGTATGCATTAATGAAGGTTTCTTTAAAGGCAGTATTGTACCTATATTTTCTATATTTCATAATATTATTTCTTGCTATTATTGCAAAAAGAAGGCTACATATTCCTACAGTCTTTTTCACTGCTTTAATAAAGCCATCTTTATTCTTTCTTTGTAGAGTTCCTGAAGCTTCTAGTAGGTTTCATTGCAATTTTACTTTTGAAAAAAATAATCAATTAACTCCTGGTAGAAATTTCATAATAATGAAAGAAGCATTCCATTTCTTCTTTCCTATTTTTTAATTCAGTTTTGTGATAATTAAGTGAAAACTATGAATAATTTGTCCTTAAGAATATACAAAAGTTTAAGAATATACAAAAGTCTCTTGGAAAATGTAATAAGACCCAAGAGCCTATATCTAATCCCAGAGGTAAGATTCAGAAGGAATTTCCTGGGCATCAGGGTAAGTTTATACAGTCCCTACCTGATGCTGATGCAAGTCACATTTTGGCAGTTACTGTTCTAAAGGCCTGGATGGAGCTGTGTAAAACATTAGACATCCTCCAAGATGAGTGTGTGCGTGTGTGCGTGTGTGCATGTGCACAATATGTGTGTGCTGAGACCTGAGCATCTCACAGCTTAGCTGCAAAATACTGTTTTGAGAGCAACTCTAGTCTGATGAATATGTTTTTATAGCTGATCACATGACCTATGCATATTATCAGTTATGGTGACAAGGTGGCCCTTGTACATTTTAAGTATGTACATATACTTTATAAAGAAAGCCTGTTTCCTTTACTTGGGAAATAGTGGGTCCAATAAAACTTGATTTCATGCCAGTAAACCAGGGAGGAAGCACTCAGATACATCCGGTTACTTTGTATGACTTAAACTGCCCTAGGCCAAGGGGAATTGGTGAACTTGTCTCCCTGGGAAGCAAAATAGAAAGCCAGGCAACAGTTTGAGGAGAATTTTCGATTAATTCATATATACTCTTTATAAACGAGTTTTGTTGGGGCTTATCCTACAGAACAGCGGGCTCTCAAAAGTCATTGTAACTACTGAATTACAGAAGAAAGGATGGATCTGGAATGACACTGAGATTAAAAGTGATATACTTTTCTGGATTTTCTAAGTTGAACAACTCTCAATCAAGTCCTATTTAAAGAAATTGGTAAGCCTGCAGCATTCTCCAGATGTGATTGTATTTCTAAGAAGGCTTCTTCTTGCTCCCTCAGAGTAGACTGTTACAAGACTAGGGGCTTTCACTGGTAAAGGGGGAAAAGTGAACTAAGTGAAAGGCAACAGAAGAGACACACTTCTTTCTCTTTTTAGAAGAGATGAATTCTGAGGTCCGCATGTTGCTGGAGTTATGGCATATTGGGGAATCACTTTCCCCACAGAAGCACTCAGATAGGTTTCATAGCAAAACTGCAGGAAATTTCTACCACTTGCTGAGAGGTGAAGAAGAGAGAGGGGGCGATAGAGGGAGATATGGGTAACAGAGAGGGGGAGAGTGAAGGAGAAAGTAGGAGAAGGCGAGGGAGAGGGAAAGGGAAAGGAAAGGGGAGCCTTTGATTCACGTCAGAGCAGCACTGGAAAATTCTGGGCGGAGCTGAGGTGAGGCCCACCACAGCACTTGGCCTTTAATCACGCTCCTTTATGGAGCTTCTTTTCATCTTCCATGGTAAGTGCAGAGACATGGTTTCCTGTGTCACTTCAGAGGGCTGTACTTTCAGCAGTGGCTTCAGGACAAGTGATTAAATGACATCTTTCATCGGGTCCTTGCTGGTGGATCAGAGTCAGCCAAGGCAATCACAGGTCTCCCTACAATGTGTTTCCCAATTCTCAGAGAAAAGGCACAAATGGCACAGGACCCCTTGAGAGTTTCAGTGGAAGGTACTCTCTCTTTGTACGATTGTGGCTTTTGATGTTTCCCTTTTACCTGAGGTGTGCACCACTTAAATACTCAATACTGGAGGCCAAAACGTCCCTGCTTAAGGAAGGGTGGTTGCGTACACATATCTTTTAAGAAGGAAGAGACATTCCCACATTTAATAATCCCGCTTTTTACATTTGTGATTAAATGTATGATCTCAACATGGGGTAGCTGGGAAGACAGAGTCTAACTGGATTACTGTTTCGTTTTGTTCTTTCTTAATCTGTGTATGAGTATGAGCATATGTTGATAGCTGCCTTCTACCATATTTTGAGACAGGGTCTCTCGGTTTTCCCTGCTGCATATGCTAGTCTAGCTGGCCTGTGCAATTTGGGGTCTCTCCAGTACCATCCTTTCATGTCTCCATGGAGGTGCTGAAATTACATATGTGCACATATGTAATTCTAGTTTGGCTTGAGCTGGGGTCTCGGGATCCAAACTCAGGTCCTTATGTTAGTGTCACAAGCACTTTTCTCACTGAGACATCAGAAGAGTTCTGTTTCATACAATCTAAGACAACTATGAAAAAAACAAACCTTTGTTTTAAGACAACTGCTTGTGAGCTGATAGTCCCAGCTGAAAAGAATTCATTATGTTTTGGGGCAAGAAGTAGAAAGAAAGCAACGTGGATCAAATTCATGAACCCAGCACTAAGGAGGAGAAGGAAGCCCCTCACTGAGAATCACTGGCCAGCAAACCTACCCTATTTGTCAACTTCCAGTCCACTGAGAGACACTCTCTCAAAAAAAGTAGTGGTGGATAGTACTCAAGGAATGACACCCAAACGTGTCCTCTGCTCTTCACACACACATACAACTGCAAGCACACACACATATGTGCAAAGGCATACACATACACAAAGAGAGAGAGAATAAATCTTAGAAATTAGTGGTTTATCTGACCCTGATTTCCAACATTTTCTTCACGTTAGGCCCAAATTATTAAGAATCCTCCATAGTCCCCATGTACTCTTATTCCAGAAAGTTCAAATTCTTTTCTTTCTGGGTTCTTCATTAATCCTTGCCATATGTGCCCGAGGCGCCCACTGCCAAATGTCAGGCCCATTTTATAGATGGAGGATTTGGGCAGCTTAATAGGAGGCATGTCAGTCACACCCTCAAGGGAGTGAGGATCCAGACCAACTGTGAGCCCAGACTTGCTGGTTTCCCTGCTGTTGCCCTCTTTATTAAGAAATGTGGTTTCTCTTGCTTTCACTCTGGTGCTGGTCCTTCGGTGGTTACTAGGCAACTTAAGCAATCACAGTCTGACTGGTTCTAAATACCAGTGCATCAAAGTCTTAGAAAAATGAGGAAAAACCTTTTCATTGTTCACATGTTAAATTTAGCATAATATGTCATTGCAACCAGGATCAGCTGTGAGACAAAAAAAGAAAAACACAAAAAAACCCTTTGATGAGGCACCAAATACTGTGCATCTGATAGACTGGGTTAATTATAAGCTGATAATCATCTTAGATATGTCAGAGCATGTAAGAGGGAAAACACAGACAATTTGCTCTATAGAATTTAGACCCCAAGGCACTCAAATTAATACTTGTAGGAAAAATGATGTAAAGGGTGTGATGAGAGGTCAAGCAAGAGGAGAGAAATCATACAATAACCAGGGCAACCGGTCTTAGCTTCCCTGGGCTTTCATGGCATTTCAAAATGAGAAAGCAAAAAGGTGAAGGGAGAGGGAACAAATCACTGAGTTACTTGTCTCTGAAGCATAGGAAGGAGTACCTTACAAGAGTCAGCGTGGAGAGACTGTTATATCTTAGAGTGTGGATCCATACAGACTTTGCTGTGTGAAGAAAGTTTTTGTCCTTGAGGACAGAGAAAGGTACATGATATTGTCCTGGGCTTTCAAACAGCAGTTGAGCCCCAAGCCTATAGTACAATTCTTGGGGACACAATTAGGTAGAAACAGACAGGCTCTATCTCCCCAGAAGGCACAAGACATGGTCCAGAGAGAATGCTCACTCCAGTCTGTTTAATAATGTGGGTATTTGGACCCAAACATACAATGTATAAAAAGCTCAAATTTTCAATTTTGAAAGTGTGGCACTGACTACTGAAATATGAGTGGGGTAATAATTGTATTGCAAGATCTTCTTTGTCCCTCACAGCCTCACCAACCCAAAGAATAATAATAAAAAAAAACTATCCCCAAAGGCCCCTGAAATCTTATAGTCATACATTATTCCTTATGGAAGTTTTTTAACCCAGCCATATCATCTTGGAACACCATGAAGGATTATGAAATCCATGTAAAATACCCAGCATTCTGACATACAGTAAATATTGACCAGTAGCTTAGGCTCACTCAAGGACACGCTATTGCTTTCATTTCTTTGGAGTTCTAGTTAATGAGAGAATCCCTAAAGATATTAAATATAAACATGGTAAGTCCTATTGTCCCAGCATGCAAATAATTTCATGGTTTCATACAAACCAAACAAAAGCTAATTAAATATAAATTATGGTTTTGAAAGCAAAACCATAGTAAGATATTGTTTACCAAGAAACTATACTTTTTTAACCCAAAAATCAGATAGGTATGGAAACAGAATGCAAACATGTACATTCCATTCTCTAGCAATTAGTGAAATACAAATCGAAACAATTTTGAGATTTCATCTTATTCCAGTTAGAATGGCAAAGATCAACAAAACAGCTGACAACAAATGCTGGAGGACGGTTGGGGAAAAGGGAATTCTCATTCCCTGTTGGTAGGATTGCAAACTGGTGCTGTCATTATGGAAATCAGTGTGGAGAGTTCTCAAAAAGCTAAAATGAATTCTACCATATGATCCAGCTATACCACTCTGGCAAATACCCAAAGGACTTGACATCCTACTCCACAGACACTTGCTCAGTCATGGTCATTGCTGCTCTGTTCACAATAGCTGGGAAATGGAAACAACCCTAATGCTCTTTAACTGATAATGGATAATGAAAGTGTAGTACATGTACATAATGCAATACTGTTCATCTGTAAAGAAAAACTAAATCATGAACTTTGCAAGTAAATGGATAGAACCAGAAAAGAAGCATACTGAGTGAGGTAATCCAGACCCATAAGACAAATGTCACATGTTCTCTATTACAGGATGTGCCTGACTCCAAATCTTCAGATGAGAGTACATATCCTAGAGTAACTGCAGAAACAGTAAATTAAAAAGGGACCGTTATATGGGAATTGGGGGAGCAAATGAGACTGTAATAGTAGGATACAAGAGATTTGATTGGGGAAAATGGGGTGAGCTCTAATTAAGGAGGAAGGGAGATAAATGAAGAAGGATATAGGAGGGTAAAATTAGAGTAAGGATATCTGAAAAAGTCAAAAAGAAGCATATTATCAATTATCTATCTAAGAAAATCCTTTAATACATATAAGTGTGTATTCAAATATACTTATGTAGTTTAAATTAAATGTTCCCATCTGGGCTGACAATGCTCCTGTCAAGAGCCAATGACTTTCCAACAATAACTCAATCACCAGGCATGAGAAGCCTTCTTTTGAGTTGTTGGTCAGAGTTGTTCAAGAAACTTGCAGAACATTGCTAGCAACTGCAATTGTTCTTGGTTGCCTTTCCCAAAGTCTCCAGAGGTGGAAGACAACTTCCTGTTGTTGAAGACACCATGTACTTCAGACACAGGTCTCAGAAGCCCTTGACCTGTTACTGATGTGAAAGCTTCCTCCCTGAGGAATAGCTTTCATGGCACCAGAAAGCACCATGGAGACTTTCAAAGGAGAGAAATAACCAGCAGTTCTACCTAGTTCTCTATGATGCCTATGAACCACAATAATGACCAACTCAATTAGAGGTCAATCATACCTGATCCTGGAAACCCATCCAACTACCCGGAACTAGTGAAGTCATGGATCTTGGAAGAGAACTTATAACTGCCACTTTACTAAGCCAGCAGAATCCTATATTCTAAACTATATTCTAAATATATATATATGTATGTATGTATCTGTGTATACATATATACATACATATATAACTATATTCTAAACATGTGTCCTAATATCCATTGATAAGTGTAGTCCTCATCCTTCATCAAGCAAATTTCTCTTTGCAACAGAGACCACTACAGACAGCCATAACCAATCAAAATGCAGTTGCAGAACCCAGAGCCCAGTCCCAACTTATGCATCTACAATACAGCTCCTACACCTAAGACTCAGGGATCATTGTAGAAGAAGGGACAGAAAGATTGTTAAAAGCCAGAGGATCAAGGAGTTTGTTGTGACCTTGAGTCTCCCAGTCAGAAGCTATATCCATAAAGTAAAGTCTCACCAACATGACTACATAAACATGTGCTGAACAAGGACAATAATAGTAGACATGCTAAAGTGGACAGAAAAATCTCAAGAGGCCTAAACCTACACAAAGAACTACAGGCACCTAAGGAATATTAAGAGATGGAGAAACAGTCTTCCCCAAGGAAGAGCATACCAACTGGTTACCCAGTACAAAATGGTCAGCCCTAAAAACATACATTCAAGTAACAATGTACAGACTGGACAGGATGTATTTATGCATATGTGTGTGTATAGTCATATGAGTGTGTGTGTTTATAGGTAACAGCAATTAATGATAAAAGAGGCCATGAATTAGGGAGAGAGCAAGGAAGGTTATATAGGAGGATTTGGAGGAAGAAAAGGGAAGAGAAAAATCACGTAATTTAAAAAGAAAAATAAAAAATTTTGCCAGGTGGTGGTAAAGCATGCCTTTAATGGCAGCACTTGAGAGGCAGAGGCAGGCAGATCTCTGTGAGTTGGAGGGCAGCCTAGTCTACAAAATGAGTTCCAGGACAGCCAGAACTGTTACACAGAGAAATCCTTCACCCCCCAAGAAAAACCAAAATAAATAAATAAATAATAGTAAAATAAATAATTTAGGGAGATAAATGGCTTTTAATAGGCATTAGAAATAAGTACAATTTTAAAAATAAGCTGATTTGTAATGAAACCAGACAGAGATGGAAACAGAACATATTCATATATACTCCATTAACAATTGAGACAAAATGACATAATAAACAGTACAAAATGCAATAATCAGTATGTAAGATTTATTTATTTATTTCCTTGACAGAAAGTCTGAATATAATATAAATGTTACTCTCTTCCAAATAACAGTATATATTTAGTGCAATTTTGTTATAAAAAATCCAGTAGGATTTAACTAGACAAAATTATTTTTTAAGTGCATATAAGAAATCTGGACCCATCAAAATCCTGTTATAGATAGATGTGTGGGTGAATTTACAAAACAGAAAACAAACAATATTATGTGAGAGACCAAAGTATGTAGAAGTTGCCAAGAACACTTTAGCAAAAGTAGAAAATAAAGGCTTGTTCTCCCAACTATTAATATCAAAGATTGGTGTATTCCAGAAGTTTCCTCTCAGCATCTGTTCTGAGGAACTCAATATGACACAGTTGTTATGATCAGTTCAGTACTGACTCATATTTCTGTAGGGATGTCGGAATTTAAGTTGACTATGTGCTTATGAGTCAGATAAAGAAACAGGTAAGAGGAAGTGAGCCTAAGTTTCCTACAGCTACAGGTTCTAATCAGCTGGGCCCCAGATGAGCTGTGGATCCTGAAAGCATTCCTGGGATCACTTCCCTGCTGCTCTATGCTGCTGTCTTTTGCTTTTTAAACATTTACCATTGTGACCCAGTCCTTTTTCTACTCTGTACACTTTGCCTTGTTTTCATTCGGTTCCCTGCTTGGCTTTGAAGTCTGTGATCTGGCACTGCTCCCAGTGTTTTCTTCTGGCTTGGCCACCTTTATGCTCCACTTGGCTTTGACCCAATATCCAGCAATTTTTCTCATTTACTCCATCCTTGCCGGTGTCCAAAATTCCAGATCTAGTCACAGCCTCATTCGTAATTATATTGCTCCCTCCCTAGAGGAAAGAAAAGGTCTCTAGTGGATTATGACAAGTGGTGAGAATCAGAAAGATTTGAAGGCTGGGAGCCTGTCTGATTTATCAGCCCAGCATCTCAATCATAGTTTCATTCGTTTGCTCAGGCAGCTGTGGCAAAAGGACGACTGTCTGGGCTTAAAGTACAGAAATGTTTTTCTTCAAGGTTCTGCAGGAAAGACATCTGAGATCTAGCTGTCAGTGGAGTTGTTTCTTTTAGATGTCTCTCTCTCTCTTTCTGTGACTTTCAGATGGCCATCTTCAATCTGTTCCTTTATATAGTCTTTCTTTGGAGTGTGTCTGTGTGCTGATTTTTTTAATAAGGGCACTGGTAACATTTGACTTAGGCTCACCCACTGACCTCATTTTACCATAATTACTTCCTTAAAATCCCAGTGTCCAAATACAGTCACGTTCTGAGATACTAGGGGATAAATTTCCAACATAGGAATTTGACCAGGTGAGGGAAAGACCTAGTTGAGCCTATAGTACTAGCTCACCCACCTACAGCCAGGACACATTTCCACCAGCTATTATTTTCTTTAGGCCTCACTTACCTTATTTGCAAAATGAAGAAGATAAATTTTTATTTGATGGCACTACTGTGAAGAGGAAAAAAACAATAGATATCGAAAGTGCCTAAACTGTAGTTGTTACTCAATAAACTATTATTGGTATCTTTGAGATCTCAAAACAACCACAGAATCAATAAAAGTATGACGGAAGCAGATGCAGAGATCCACAACCAAGCACCAGGTAGAGCTCCAGGAGTCCAGTCAAAGACAGAGAAGGGGGATTTTATGAGCAAGGGACATCAAGATCATGATGGGGAAACTTACAGAGACAACCAAATCAATCTAGTGGGAATTCATGAACTGTGGACCAAATAGCTGTGGGACCTCCATGGGACTGGACTTGGCCCCCTGCATAAGCGAGACAGTTGTGTAGTTTGGTCTGTTTAAGGGGCACCGTGGCAGTAGGATCAGGATCCATCCCTGGTGCATGAGCTGGCCTTCTGGAACCCACTACCTATGATGGGACACCTTGCACAGCCTTGATGGGGGGGGGGACCTTGGACCTGCCTCTACTGAATGTACCAGGCTCTTCAGACTCCCCATGGGAGACCTTGCCTTGTTGGAGGAGGGAATGGGGGTGGTTTGAAGGGGAAGGCAGGAGGGGTGGGAGGAGGGAGGAGAGGGGGATCTGTGATTGGTATGTAAAATGAATAAAAAAATTCCTTAATAAAAAAGAAAATCTCATGCTAAATCCTATGCCTTTATGCTAACCAAAAGCATTAATAATAAAAGAAAAAGCAATGAAGTATCTCAGAAAAAAGAATGCCTACATACATTTAAAAATGCTAAGATATTCAATTCATAAGTACTAATTGAGCATTGACTATGCACAATCAACTTTCATTATTTTTGGTGATTATTTTATATAAAGCTACCCTAAATAATGAATTATAGAATAGTGAATCATTGCTTCTAAAGGAAATGCAGAGTTATGCTCCTGGAAGCCTCCAGTCACAACATTTTATCACTTTATCAATACATAACATTATTTTATGTGCGTTCACATTTAAAGACACTTTATTTAATATATAACATTGATTTATTGACATTGAACTCATGACCATCAATATGACTGAAGGGAGTTTATCTGATTCATAATTTTTTTCCATAAAGAACGTCTTCTTGCACACCTCAGCCTTCTTGCACTTAAGGATACTAGATAATATTTTATCAGTACACTTGACAAGCATTTTTATTTTATTTAATTTATTTTACATGCTAGGCAAGGGTTCCAATATTGAACCACACCTTTAACCCCTAAAACATATTTGAGACAGTGGGCTTACCAACAAAGAACACAAAAATGCAAAAAGAAGATGAACCATCAATTTGTCCTCAGCAGGATATTTTGTTTGGGTTTGAGAATTGATACAAGAAGGCAGAATGGCACTTTGCTCAACCTCAGTTGTTAATATGCATGCATATTTGAAGACTATTTTTTTGTTGCTCTGCACATGTCCATGAAGGACTGTGAAAGTGCTCTGAGTACTGATTTTAAAGTTCCATGTAAATTTCAGTAGGTAGGTGAATTCACAAATACAGAATCCTTGGATACTGAAGATTGACAGTATGCTGAGCTCTATATTAAAAATCTAGGGCACATTGAAAAAAAAGGTGAGTATCTTAAGTGATGCTTGCTGTCTAGAAGGTGACAGGATGGTAAGATGCTGAAAACAAAGGTTTAATGAGTGACCTAGTGACTTAAAGGGTTGGCAGAGATGTTCAAATTCTATGCATTCTCTGGGAGGGAAGAGGATTCTAAGCATCCCAATATTCTTCAGGATCTGTCTCTCCACTTGCTGAATCATTAGTTTCTCTTTCAGGGCTGGGGTAAGTGTTACAACCATCAGGAAAAAACCTAGTGATGTCCAAGCTGAATATTGCAGTTGGTCAGTATGCTGTCATGTGTCCTCTAGTTTATAGGAAGTGCTTTCTCGTGACTGAGATAGAGCTCACATTCTCCCTTAACTCAAGTGGGCTCTGTAGATGTTATTTCCCCTTTACAATGTGGTGCTAACTCACCTTTCAGTGCTCTCTTTGATGACAATGACCAGAGTTCTTCAAGATGCACCCTTTTCTACCCCATGTGATCTTCTTCTATCCCCCATCCTGCCATTAAAGTTTAAAACATGGATTCTGGGATGATGAGAATGTGGAGAGAGAGGAACACTAACACAGTTTGTTAGGAATGTTAACTCATGGGGCTACTATGGAAACTAGTGTAGAGGTTCCTCAAAAAATTAGGACTAAAACTACCACATGACCTAGATATATGAGTAGATATACCATTTCTGGGTACTTATTGTCACCATACCACCAAAACACTTGTATATCTATAATTAATTCACTATTTACATTAACCAAGGTATAGAACCAGCCTTGATGTTCATCAACAGATGGATGGATAAAAAAAAATTGTGATATATATATATATATATATATATATATATGAATGAGACTTTTATTCAGCTATAAAGAAGAATGAGTAATGAGATTTGAAGAAAATGGATGGAACTAGATATCACTGTATTAAAAGAAATAATCCAAACTCAAAAAGGAGATTGTTGGGGGCTAGAAAGACGAGTCAGTAGGTAAAAGTATTTGCTATTAAGCCTGCTAACCTGAGCTCAATCCCAGTGGAAAAGACAGCTGGCTACTGTGGTAAATACATATCATTCCCTTCCTAAATAAATAAATAGACAAACAAATAAACAAACAAATAAATGTTTTAAACGCGCTTGTCACATGTTCCTTCTCATGTGTAGAATCTAGAAGGGTGTGTGTGTGTGTGTGTGTGTGTGTGTGTGTGTAGACATGAAGGTAGAAAGGAGACTGAGAGGAAAAGGAGACACAAAGTGAAGCAAGAGTACAATGGAAAAGAGGTAGGGACACAAGAGACAGAAAGAGGATGGAAGAACAAATGAGAACAAAGTATAATGACATATATGACAATACCATAACAAAATCCACTACATTGTATTCTAACTTTTACAAGTTCATTAAAATATAAAAGAACATACAGCAACACAAGGATTCTGAATTCCAGCTGTACTTGAGAACCACTAGATAGGCTTTAAACAACCACCAAAGTCAGCCTGCATTTCAGCACAATCTGACAGGCTCTGATGGTGGATTCCAATGTTTCCTGAGTGAAGAACCACCACTTTGAATTCTTTGCCTTTCAATTTCATCACATATAGAAAAGGATGCTGGTGTCTGATGTGTCCCAAGACAAGAGGTCATAATCTACAATCCTAAATTTAGTTTAAAACTAGCAGCACCATCTCTCTTAACTTTCTTCCATCAATATTGATTCTATAATAAATATGCTAATCAGACTCAATAAGATGTAGGCTCTCTTTGTCTGTCCTATGTTGGAGTAAGAAACACAATAAGGAGGGAGTATCTTTTTAGTAATTGTTGACTCAAGAAGTCTGAGTTAAGCCCATAGGACAAATAATGATCCCATCTATTTCATTAGCATGGTTTAAGATGAACCCACCTTCCTCAGCTGGCCAAAAGATTGGCCTGATCCCATTGGAATGTTAGGTCTGCACCCAGGCCAGAAATTCTGTTCTCTTGATCAGGAGAATTTTTTTCTTAAGGGCCTTCATTGCTACATTCTCCCTTTCTAAAAATCCTAAAATCACTTACAAACCACATCATAGATCTAAAAGCCCCCAGTTGTTAGGGGTTGGGAGGACTGATGTCTGGAAAGAGATTTGAAAATGTTCAAGTCAAAGTTCACTGGAATCTCTTAATGAAATCACAAGAAACTCCATTTATTGGCCTCTTTGATTTACTTTGGTCTCTAAGGTTGATCTCCAGAGTGATGAACCCACAATCTGCTGCCATGCCCTTTGATAGGAGGAGGGGTTTTTAATAAATATTAAATTTGAATCTTTTCTATCACAAATTATAAAACATGTTTAAAAGAAGGAATTCAAATATTTTTTATCTTCCTCACTTTGTAAGACTTTTATGCAAATATTTTAATACCCTTCCATGCCCAATATAACCTTTATTTACACAAATACCCCCTGATGCATTCCAGGAATTCAATGGCCTAAACCAGTGACCCTTTTTCCCTTTTCCTCCTTCATTTCCTATACACCAGTTCTTTTCAGACTAGCTATTTAAATAAATCTGTAAGGTTGAAGCCAGCCAATGGTGAAAAGACACAATCACCATCTGAGTTAGAATACAAACCAAGTGCATTTCCTGTTTCTGTGTGTTCCCTTTCTGTGTTCAAGCATACCCTCTGGATCAAGAGTAAAATTTTGCCTTGTCCAGAAAATAAATATGCTAATTAAAGCAATTTCTTTCTCACAATATCATTGATGTCTAAGTATTCACAAGTTTGGAAGAAATAAAATGATGTCTTTCCCTCCAAAGAAACAAAAGCAAGAGGCAAAAAAACCAAACAAACAAAAACCAAACCAAACTAAACCAAAACAAACCAAAACAAAACAAAAAAGAAACTCATTGTTTACTGAATAAGAGAAAAAGCAGTATAATCTCTTATATGACTGTTGATCTTGAATACTTCATGACATGAATTTCAATGCCATTTTGTGTCTCTAATCACATATCTTGGGTGCTTTGGTCTATGGCTACAGAGAGCAGGAAAGACATAGATTTGAGCCAAACAGAATTTTCTTTTTATTGTTCCTTTTTGCTTTTGAAAAAGGGAACATGTCTGGATCTTTGAAAAAGAATTCAGATCGGAATCTAAGAGGTAAGCCTAAAATAGATTTGAGTAGGCAGATGGCCAGAGTAAAGGCCACCAGGCTCTCCCTACAGGACCTAAGGCTGAGTCAAATGAAAAGGGCACTTTACATTCTCATACTGAAATCCCATACTTTAGTTAGCCACAAAGGTCTTCTTAGGATGAATGAAATTTCAAGAATGATTTAGAGATACTACTTAGAAACGGTGGTCCAAAGAGATTTTTTCTATGTGATAAAGAGAGTTTGGTGTTATCTTCTGCTCTTCTGTGTATGTGTGTATATTGGTATGTGTTTCTGTATTTTATATGTTTGAATATGTAATGTATTTTATCTAATCTTGGATTTGAGCATGATTGAGCCTCATCAACTACATTTGAGGTTAGTAGATTCTATTGGCTTTGCAACATATGCTTTCCCATAAGGATAATGTTCTGATGAAAAAGAGGAATCAAGTACTTTAATTAGGCAACCCTGGATAGTACACAATTTCATCTCTCCAGAATAATAGCCCTCCAAGTGAAGCTCAAATTATGCCAAAAAATGTGTCCTTTTGTTTTCTTAGCACAATAGATAGGTATTGGTTGACTATTGACAGATCAGAATCATCAAGGCACATTGGAAACTGAAGGAAGAATCAGGTGAATGCTCTTGATGTATTCGGTTGTCTTGAGAAGAAAGCAACATTCTTATTGTGATAATTGCTCATGAGACAGTCTTCATGGGCAGCAGCTGAACCAGTTTCAACCACTGTTATCTTCAACTGCTTAGTACTTGACTCACACAAAATTAAGTTCTTCCAGTATTTTGTTTCTAGCATTAGTTTGTGACTTTGATCTATGAGATTCTGTCCAGTGTCATTCTTTTGTCAAAAACCTATGTTTTAAACTCTATCCAATCTTGCTGCTTGCTGAGCCTTAACACATGATGGTGAAAAGATATGAGTCTAGATGCAATGGTCTATCACTGCCTAATTAGATGACTCTCAGCATATTATTTTAACTCTCTAAATGTCTTGTTTTCATATATAAAACAAAAATATTTTGCCCTCTTATGATGGTTGTGGATAGTCAATTATAGTGTTTGCCAAATGTTTATTATGCTATATGTTACTTAAAATGTGATATTTTTATGTAGATTGGATCTGCTCAACATGAATTTCATAACAGTGTATGCCCTGCTTGTCTGTTATTGCTCTTTATTGGGGATGGATGTGTTACAGAATTGAGAGCTAGCAATTAGAAACCTTTAGATTTGACATTTTTTTGAAAAGTAGCTAATACCCACAGATACTTTGACAAGTAGTGATAAAGATGGTAGCTCATTTAAAGAAAACATTTGACATACAATGTAGCATGTAACACCCAAAGACCCTTTAAGAAATATTCAATATTCATTATTCCTTTATCTTCATGGTATTGTCATCCATTGGTATCTGCTAAGGAAACACAAGTCAGTGTAACATTTGTTCAAAAAAAGAGCTCAAAAAATCTGTTTCCAAGGCAAATGTGATGCATTCCAAAGCCAACTGGCATTTCTGATTTGTGTTACTCATGCCATTTCTCAAAGCTGCCCAAAGATAATTAAAAGTCAGAAGGGAAAATTTAATTTTTTTCTGTTAAGGTATAGTGGCTGTAGTAAAAAGAGAGCATTACCATTTTCTGAGGAGGAGGAGAGAAGTGCTTGATTAAATCTAAAGCAAACAATCAATTCTAAGCATATGCTGTGGTCACTTTATCCATTAGCTGCTGGACAAGAGTGGCATTTGGAGCTGACTTTTCAAGGCATTGGCACTAGGCCATTCCTGAAGCACATGGTCATTATGGAGATATTTAATTAGTGCATTTTGCATGATTGCCTATGGACACAGGCGGAGCAATGTGCCATTTGGCCATTTTAGGGTCAGTTGATGGCTAGAGAGGATGCCAACCTACGGAATCATGCTAAGTCCTACGAGGTTAGGAACTTCCTAATGCTTCTATTTTTAATAGCCTTCATCCATTGAATAGGCCTTGGAATGTATTGGACACTTGGTAAAATATCTGCTGAGTGAATAAATGACCTTCAAGGTCAGTAAATTTAAAATACTTCTGGAAACCTGATGGTATCACTAGTTCAATTCAGGATACCTGGTCCTAGCAAATGGCAGAACCATTATTTAAATGCAAAGCTTTCAATTCTAGAGTTCACGCTTATTATAGTCTGCTGCAAAATTGACAAGAGAAATAAATGCCATGATCTTCACAATTGGAATGGCCTCATGATGTCTGATTTGGGTACCTATCCCTCAGGACTCACTGGGGTTGTTACCCATCACTTTTCTCTCTTCTTCCTAAAGAGGGATACATAATTGTGCCCTTTTCACTCTTACTAGGAAAATAAAACTAGATCCTTTGTGGGCAAAGATGTCCTCATTTTCTTTATTTCATATATTTGATGTATTCTGGCCTTGCCTTCAAGAACTCAAATTAACTCTTTGGAGCTCAAAAGATTGTAGTTTAAAACAAAAGTGAAATCTGACTCTAAAAATGCATTTCATCTTACCTTTATCTTGTTGTTTCCCACTGTGTTGTGTACTATATCACCCTAAAGCAACCTTAAGCTGTATATTTTTAATATAGTACTAGAACTAATAACAGTGTTTAGTTTAAGTAAACACGATAGTGTTTCCATATAAATTGACCTCCTTTTTGTGACCACCCAATAGATAGATAGATAGTAGATAGGTAGATAGATAGATAGATAGATAGATAGATAGATAGATAGATAGACAGACAGACAGACACACAGACAGACAGACACACAGACAGACAGACAGATAGATAGACATAATTAGAAGAGCTCTGTATTGTACCCTGCAAGCAGTGGATAGGTGGGAGAGCATTCAGACTTTGTCGTATTGAGGAAGCAAAGAGTTTTCAGAGTTATAAACTTGGAATACTTTGATTCATCATTAATAATCTAATTTAGTGATTTTATAAAGGGGGATCTTGGAACCTGATGGGTTGTAGGAATTGAGACTAGCAGAAAAATGAGGATGGAGGCAACGATAGAAAGAAATGAAGAACATCGAGGAAAGAAGAGATGCACATTAAAATTTCAAATCCAGCATTTGCTACCTCTCTTCTTGGCATAGAAGCTATAGGAAGTGTCAAGGAAGGTTTCTGCATCATATTTAGCTGAAAGATGTCTTACACCTAAGTTAATAGCTATATGTGAGTTTAAGACATGGTGCAAAGTCATAACAAAGCAGAGAAAAATGTGCAGTCCAAACCATGCCTTGTAACAGCACCTTCTCTCCAAGAATCGCTCTCCCCTCTGTTGGCCTATATCCTTTTAAAGCCACAGAGAGCACCTGAGTGAGATCAATACCAGGGAGGGCTGAAGTGAAGACTCTGATTTCCACTTGAAAATGGTAATCCTATTCAGCCTTTCTTTGGCATTTCAAAACTCTGCAGGATGCCCTTCTAGCCTTTACTTCCTCTGTTTTTCTTCCTACACATCTTCCTTGGCTCAGTCTCTGCTTTTGTTTTAATGTAGCGCCATAGAGAAGCTGTAATTGCATTGTCTTGAGTGCAATTCCTGGCTCTTCCTGAGAAGATTTCATTGTTGTTTTTACCTCGAAACCTATTACTCTCTGAAATTAATACTTCACTTTTCTTCACTACGTTTTTTTTTCTGGGTGACTTTTCTTTTTTCATGAAATTGTCCTTTAAGTTTTTCTTTCTTGAAGTACTATTATTAGTAACTATTTTTAGTTTTATTTGTCTAAAAGTTTTTGTTTTTTTACATATTGTAAAAGAACTTGGCATATTCATAATCCTAGGTCAGAAGTTGTGATCCTTCAGTATATTGCATAAGTATTTTGTTTATACTATTTTTGTCTTGGTGGTATTGCTGATAGTTCATCTTCCCAGTTGTTGTTTCATAGTATTGTTTGAAAAGTCAGTTCCCAACTGATCTCAATGTTTTCAAATGTGACATACTTCATTCTTCCTAATCTCATTAAAATCCCTAATAATGATTCAAACTTTTCATCAATTCTGAAAAATTTTAGTCATTACATCTTTAGAAGCCACTTCCTCTGAATTCTATTTCTTTGAACTCATATTTAACATGTGTGAGATAGCCATTCCCCCTCTATCTTTGATGTATCTCCATGTCTCTTTCATATCTTTGAACACTTTGTCTCTGTGTCTTGTGTTCTTGAGATTTTGTCTATTCCAGTTCAATAACTGTCTCATTTTTCATATCTAATATGACATTCGGATGGTTCACTAGCTCTTAAAAGTTAATTGTTACACTTTTTTATTTATAGATAGTTGATTTGGCTGTGTTTTGGATCAGTTATTTCCTACTTTTCACTTCTCTTTGTAATTATTGAGCAGGTTTAATACATTTATTTGGGCTCTGACTATTCTAATCTAATGTACCGTACTCTATTCATTCCTTCTCCTGTCCCATACTCATGAGTTCTCTGATATGTGTGCTGGGATTTTTATTGGCAGATTATCTCCATGGTAGCTTCAGTTGAAGAACAACATTGAAACATGTGTTTGTTTCTCCTAAACGAATTATCATTCTTTATACAGAGATACTTGAGATAGCCAACTCTGAGCAATTTTAAATGAATTTTTGCTTGAAGTGTTTTGATCATGGACTTAGTATTAATTAAGATTATAAACACTCATGATGTTTTCCTACTAGAACAAATTGTACAATTTTATGTTATACTTAATGTCAAGTTTCAGGTAAATGTGTTTTCCACCTATCTGTACTACACTTTGTGGCTCACTCCTTAAATAGACCTTCACTTTTCTTGGGTTCTAGGCTATGTCTTTCATTCTCTCATCTCCCCAAGGTGCCACTAAAACTTCAGTCACAGATCTCTGAAATCAAAAGATACTCCAAGGCACTGTGCTAAAAGCATTTGGATGTTACTATGAGCTCATGCTTTTGTGTTTTAGGGCTCTGAGAATTTCCCTTAGCTCATGGCCATTTTATCTTTTCTTATAAAAAAACCCACACATTTCATCCATAAATTTGAGGCCTTTTATAGTGAGAGTGTTTGCAATCTTTATTACTCAACAAAAAAATCTGACACACTCATCAGACTGTTGCCCATTGAACCATGCTTTCTTCCATTTTAGTGATACTCCCTTCTATACTGAAACTTGGTGAGATACAGAACTAGTCGAATGCAGAAAACTTGAGGCTGTGTGACTCCCAAGGCTAGATTATAAGAACTCTTATATCACCATCTCTCTAGAATCACTTTGCAGTGTTCACTGTGGGGAGCCATTTTCTCAGCACTCAGTCATCACGGTATAAGAATTCTAAGCTTCAGGGGAGAACATATGCATGCCCATGCATGCCCCACCTGAACTCTTACTCAGTACTCTTCAGCTAGTATAACATTCCAATCATGTAAACAAGCCATCTTGGAAGTCTAGCCCAGCTGAACCTATAGATGATTAAAGCCTTAGCTGCTCTTAATATCAGTGAAAGCACTATGAACAGCAGCAACAGGGTAGAATAATTTGGTTGTGACAAAGAAGACCAAGCCAACAAAAGGTGAACAATCTTCCTGCATTTGTGTTCTTTTTACTTGCCCTGCTACCAGAAGGTGCTGCCCAAATTTGGGGTGAGTCTTTCCTCATCAATTAAGGCAATCAAGACAATTCTGCAAATGATGCTCCTCGTACGGATAAGTCTAAATTGTAGCAAGTTACCATTTAAAACATGTATTATATACCTTATCACAATGGAAGCAACAGCTTTGTATATAAGGAAGTAACGAATTCAAGAGAAGGTGGTTGGGAGAGACAGGAAAATTTGGAGGGGTGTAAATTATGCAAATGCAGTATACTGATGTATGGAATCTTCAAATAAACAAAAGGAAAAATAATTGTCTTAAACTAGTATGTTGAAAGACAGTTTACTACATAACAATGTGTTACTAGAACAAGGGTGGACATTTTATATCTTTTAATTAATTTGCCAATATATATTATAATATGATGTCCTACTCTCAGAAGAGAATAACTTAAATTTTCTATTCATATATGATATACACACATCTGTCAGCCACTACGTGTATATGGCAGTTGCTTAGATAATTAAAACAAATACCAGTTACTTTAGATGTTAATTCTAACATTAACAGAAAATACAAGGACACATGACAAGAAGAATAGGGACACTTAGCATCTGAACCAAGTATCTTTATTACCATGATATGACAAAAAAGAAACATTTGGTTGTTGATTTATATCTATTACAAAGTTTAAAACAGTTAAACTTAGAAAAGATTCATTAAAGGTACTAATAACATTTTATATATAGCAATTATTCTATTATAATAGAAATTTAAATATATGTGCCATAAATTAAAACAAAAACAACAAACAAATAAAAAACTCACCAATTGTGAAAAGATATATAAGATAATTGGCAAATGGTCACTATAAAATAATTTATACATATGAGTCAGGGAAAAAAAACAAGTGAATTAAAAGTATTTTTTTTAATCAATAAACAGGTATTTGGAAGGCAAAATCATGTTGGTAAATACATCACATTGGCATTCAACCTTATTAGTAATCAGATAAATGCAAACTAAAATCAGTATGTGATAATATTTAACAGTCTCCAGATTGGCAAGAATTAAGAAATCTGAAAATGCCAAGTATTCGTAAGGGTAAAAAGTAATTAGACTGTTTCTGCACTATGGGAAGACTATAAATTGTTATTACATATTAGGACACAAGTTGGTAGCATCTAATGAAACTGGAGTTATGCATACACTGAGATTTAACAATCCTTCCAAATATGCACCCTAGAGAAACATTGCACATGTGCAGCAGAAGAAATGCTCAAGAACATTATGCAGCATTATTTATTGTAGCAAAAAATTCAAACTAGAAGCAACTCCAAATCCCATCAGCAGTGGAACAGATAAATAAATTGTGTGGTCCTCATTGAATGGAGCGGCAGAGCATGAAAATGAATGAATTCTTGCTAAGTATAATAACATTATATTGACTAAATAAAGAAAAACACAGAAGAACACAAGTTATGAACACTTTACAATATGAGTAACTGTACAAGATTTCTGTATGTGCTAAAATAACAAAGTAGAGAAAGAATAATAGGAAAATATTTCATGTATGAATTAACATGAAAGGAAGAACAGTGGATTACCACTCCGGGTTTGAAAGAGGTATTGATAGTTTTGTCTTTTAAATTTTCGTTTTTATTTATTTGTGTTTGTGTGTGTGTGTGTGTGTGTGTGTGTGTGTGTGTGTATGCATGTGCCACATTGCATATGTGGAGGTCAGAAGATGACTTTGGAGGAACTGGTTTTCTCCTTGCACCATGAGTTCCAGGGATGAAACTCAAGTGGTCAAATTTGCATACAAATACTTTCAGTGCCTGAGCCATCTTGTCAGCCCTGATTTTCTTTGTCCTATGCTATCCGTGGTTGCACAAATATTTGTTTTGTTATTCTTATATACAGGTTACCTACACTCCAAACGTATATTTTAGAAGTGTATAATATTCCATAAAGTACCATTTCAAAATGCAGTGAGTAAAACAGTTAGCAACAGCTTTGACAAGAAATAGAGCACAAAAAAAAAAATCTGAGAGATAAAACAAACTCCCATGCCATGAATGAGTCATGGGCACAAATGACTTTAATATTCACTATTTTGAAGCTAGGGACGGGATGACTCCATCAGTTCATTTCATTTGTGCTTACTCAGTGTTTTCACATTTTAATCATAAAGTCGTAGTCCACTGTTGGGCCTCATAAGGCCCGGGCGTGAGGCCCAGTGTAACTTCCTGAGCCTGACTCGAGTATTGTGGGGCCTGTGAGGCCCAGTGTAACTTCCTGAGCCTAACTCAAGTTTGGTGACCTTTTGACCAGGACTCTCTCTTAGGAGTGACTCAGCACAACTCCGACCACCAAGACCGCCTCTACCTAGCTACCGCTATTGTGGAGAAATCTCATTGGCCTTCTACCCTTACCCCATCCCATGTCACCCCAAGACCCCTTTCCCTTCACCCCACCCTATATAAGCCCATGCTTGATTCAATAAAGAGAGTTCCTGCTTTGAAAGACTCCGGGTCCAGTGTGTTTAACCCCGGGGGATTGGGGGCTGGGCCACGGACATTTGCCCTCCTGCTCAACTCCAGGGAGAGACCAGCCAGACTGGTTCTGCCTACGCCCAGACTGCCGGTGGCAATAAGGGCAGTCCATTATTCTAATGTAGTGCTTGTCATGAAACACTTCAGTATACAACCAGGAAACTTCTGCATTGGATTACTTGCTGTATTTTCATTCCAGATTATATGTCATACTCTTTGGTATTATACAGTTACTATGTCATATCCCTAATTAGTAACCTACATGAGGGACTAACAAGATCATTTTTGTGAACTTGTCAAAGTAAGAAGCAGAATTTAGACTGAAGAATACCTAAAAGAATGTTCATTTGTAAAACTTTTTGGCTATCAGTAAGTTAATCTCTCCATGTGAGATCATAAAATTCTACTTCCATCACACTATTTTCACCTTTGCATACACAAGTCATTAAACACCACAAGCAATACTGTACCTCATTATCTTTAAAACATACACAGCACTTCACTTATTATGTGTTCGTCTGTATTTGTTGTCTGGCTACAAATGTGTTAACTAGTTATACAAATGTCATCACTGATTCTAACACCTCTGCAGCTACCAATAATTTCCAATACAAAACTCTTGCTATTACTTCAGTTTGAACCATTTACTTTGTTCAAAATCACTTTTTTTTTTAGAATTTTGTGAGTACAAGTTCAGAATAGACATTTCTTTCATATAGTGAAACTAGTTATTAGTGACATGTGTGACAAGAATGTAAACCCTGAGAACACTCCAAAAGAACATTTTAGTAGGGCATTATAAAGATGGTAACATGAAAGGTAGCTTCACATCAGACCTAGGAGAATATAAGGCACGTGATCTTGAAGCAGTCCATTTTCTTGTTATTCATTATTTTAATCTTTACAATACAGCAAAGGAGGAACCTTCCTAACATGCTTAGTTGTCATTGCATTAAATTTATCCTCTAATTTATTCTTTGCCTTCTTATCTTCATTTCTCATTTTAGCCAATAGAATCACAATCGCTTGCCATGAAACATGGCTGGAAATAGAAATTATTTCAAGTTGGGCACATTGTGGCCTGTGAACACTGAACACTAATAAGTTGATGAGTTCCAGTTCTAAAATGACTTCCAACTAATTTAATCCAGAAATACTCTGGACAGACATCCCGTTGTCTGCTTGGAGCCTGGGAGAACTGTAATTTCACATTTAGGCTCCCTAGCCTTGAAACTTGTGGTTCTGTAAGCTGGCTATCTTTGTGTGGTCCACAAAACCAAGGGGAGAGAAGCAAACAGTATTTCTGAAAACAAGAGAGCATAAGTGCAGAGTGACATCAGTCCTTGGCATTCTTGCCCAGTAGACATGCTGGCCATTGAAGGCCACCTTAATCCTATGTCAGAAGATTTTTTTCATCTTGAAATCTATTCTAATTTAGTGCTATATGATGAGACCATGTTAAGGCATGTGAATCTTTCCCATAATTCAAGAGGATCATTTTATTAAACTGCAGTTAGCTCTATTATTCTTTGTGAAGAAGCAACATCCATCAATTAAAGATTTTAATGAAACAACTTGGTGATTTATTGATTCAAGTTTTCCTCAAATACTCATTGTGTATCAATTGTAAACTAATACATTCTTTCATAACTCTAACTTTCTTTTTTAAAATAGAAGGAACAATGCTCTTTTCTGAGGATGACTACATAAGAAGAGTTGGCTTAGTGTACTGATGAAGGCTATTTATGTATTAAACATCTCCCTGGCCTTTCATTCAAGAAATTGTCTCTGAGACTTCTAATATTGATTTTCCATTAACAGTATTTGTGTGCATATGTTAATACAATGGTGATCAAGCTGTAGTAACATCAGAATATGGTTATTAAAAATAGTTATAGGCATACATGTGCTTCCGGTGACTGAAAGAATAGTATCAATCACACATGATGAGAAATAGTTCTGTTCACTTTGCTAATAACTATAGAAAGCATGTCTTTGTCACTTAATCATTAATGGTAGGAAAATTAATGACATTACATGAATGTTATACTCTTCTTTGGAAAAATATGGGAATCCATTTTTGTTCTGTCCCACAGTGTGAGTAGTTTTGAAACTTTAAAGTATTATTTACCTATGAGACATTTTAAGACTTGGATATTAGTAGAGGATACTGACATTCATCTAAAATGTTTCCTGCATATATTTATTTAAATATATTTAGATATAGAATGATATGGATTGATCATTGTGTGTTTATCTTTATAGCATTATATGGTGGGTCAAATATTCTCACTTTTCTGACAGTAAAAGTACAGAATGAGGGTTCCACATGCTGTGACCAGTTGTGATTTGGTGAGTTAGAAGCATAGGAGGACTAGACTTCAGGATGTTCATTGCTTTGCAAATAAGACCTTTTCCAAGCTCTAGAGTCTTACTGTCCTTGAAAGTAGAATTGTCCAAGGAACACAGTCAAAACTTAAATTTGACCAGTGAGTAGATGCCAGGAACTGAGAATAAGAGCCTAAAACACTTGCTTAGTTATGATTATCTGTGACTTTCAAGAGTATTCTACAAAATATTTATGTGATAATATTATCTGCATGTTACATAATATGAGAATGAGGCTTAGAGGAATTATATGACTTGTTCACAATCCCACAACCAGTGACTTTTAGAAGTCAAACTTGGTTCAAGCAGGTTAAATTCGTAGTCCTCTACTTTGATTTTTATTTCATGTTACAGAACTTCTGATCCATTGAACTTGATTTGCTTTCAAATGATCAGAATCTTAAATCTTTGATTTGTAGTAAGTAATTTGTGTAATTATTTATATTGTAAAACATCATGGTGTAGAGTATGTTATACAGTGAATCTTCTTACACTATGGCAGCCACAATAAGAGCAAACAAAGAACAGGATGCATGATATACCCTTCAAGGACACACTCCCAACGACTTATTTCCTCCAACTAGGACCCACTTCTCACAGTTTCTATCACCTTTCAATAAGACATTCCATTATGAACCCATTACTAGGTTAATCCATTGATGAGATTAAACCCTCATGATTTAAGTTCCAATTTAAGATCACATGATCTTTGTGATGGTTTCCCAAACTATCTCTGAACATTGCATTGAGAATAGTATTCCCACAATTTTTAAAAATTTGATTGACATCCCACATCCAATGCACAACACTAGGTAATCATACCTGAGTATTCATGAAATGGTAGCATGCTTATAAATCAAAGTTTGGGAATATTAGGATTCATTACAGTAGGGAGAGCTGATAGAGTTGTGCAGGTTAAGGAAGGCCTTCTTGAGGAAAGAATCTTTGAATATAGTTGAGCATTCCATGAGGTTAACCACTATAGCAAGCATAAGAAACTAAACATGATTTGAATGGACAGGCTAAAAAAGGGACAAGATGAGGGACAATATAAGTTTAGCTAGATTATGAGGGATCTTTAGACCATAATAATTAATTTTCTTGTTTTACCCAAAGATCATCAGAGAACCATATCATTACTTAGAGGATACATGCAGTCAGATTCCAATTTGATCCTTCATTTTGGTTGCAGCAAGAGGTTGTTAGTGCTAGTGGACTAGTATGGTAACTAACACAGCAGCATAAGGATCTCTCAACTGGGGTCAGAGGAATTAAGATGGAGAAAAATGACCCGACTTGAGAAATAGTTGGAAGACAAATCAGTGGGGCTTTGTGAAAGCTTCATTTGGAAACTGATGGAAAGGGCATCTCAGAGAGTGTGCTTTGTCCATTGGTTGGTGACAGTAGAGTAGATACTGGAGAATAGGACCAGGGACACTGTGCAACAATTTATTTTAGCATGAGAAGAGTTTGAAGACATTTAGAGACATGAAACAGAAATTATCAAAGAAGCAAATGGATGACTATGTTGTGTGTGTGTGTGTGTGTGTGTGTGTGTGTGTGTGTGTATTTGTGTGTAATTTACAGAGAAAGACAATGGAAGTTATAGTATCAAAACATTGCCTAATAGAGTATAGTATGAGAAGAAGTGAGGTCTTAGAATATGCCTTTAGGAAACAAACTTCTATAGGCCATGTATAAGAGGGTATGCCTGACAAGAAGATCGAATAGGAGGTAACCTGGGAGTTCACTGTGTCACAAAGGGAAAAACTTTGTGAAACAAGAAAAAAAGATGATATTACAAACCACGGAAATGTCAAGTAAAATGAAGGTACATAAATATCCTTTGACCTCAGATACAAGGAATTCATTGACAAACATGATGAGAGTTCTTTCTGTGACTTGAAAGGAGTGTGGAATCCAAGGTGAGGAAAGTTGACAAGTAAAATGAAAAGGGTAAACTTGGTCTTTTCTAAATTATCTTCCAGATGTAGAATAATACAGTGTCACAATTTTGTGCTAGTAGCTGAGTATCTCTGTGTTACAACTCACTGTATTTACCTCCTCCTGGTACACAGCACACTTCTGTGTGTTGAAAGAAGGGGTGAAAAAATTGTTTTACTCTGGGCATCATTACAATCTTCTTTATATTTGGGGCAAATTGTTTCTTCCACTTTTATCTCTATTTTGGAAATGTTCTTAAGCATACACATAAACCTCATATATGATTTTTCCATATAGAATCTAGTGAAGATATACATTTCTGGGAATTGATTTTATTTTGGCTGAAGTATCAGGCCTGCAGGGATACAGTCAGGTCTAGAGTTTCTATGTGGATGAACTTGAAAGTGGACAGATTTGAAGCTGAATTACAGGGATGTCTCATCACAGCACCATATAGTTTTTTGTTTAAAATGAGTCACTTTTTTTCTAGGTTTAAGAATTATGAAAACAAATGCGTGGAATTGATTTTAAATGTAAGCAGAATGCATGGACACTGCTGCATTTTATCTCAGAAGAAGCTCAGAAAGTCTCACTGTCTGAGTGGTGTAAAAATCTGGTGAAAGGTCATTTGGAGCCTTGCTACTCAGTGTGTGACTGTGGGCCAGAAGCATCATCCTTAGCTAATAAGAACTTGTTGGAAATGCAGAATCTCAGATCCTGAAGCAGGCCTGCAGTGTCAGAATTTGCATTTCAGTGAGATCTCCCTGTGTTTTACATTAAAAAGTAAAAAGAACTTGGAGTTTCCAAAATCATAATCAACCTTTGAAAAAGTTTAGGATTCTTTGTTACTTTGTTCTTATATTTAAGCCAATCTAAAGAGAAACGTGCCATTTCTAGAATAAATTTAACAACAGTGTATTCTCAAATCAACCCCTGTGGTGGAGTACCAATGTGCTTAAGGTGCTATATTTCACGGACAAAAAGTAAGTTCCTCACCCAGTTCGTGATAGGACACACATTTTCAAGTGCTACCAGTTACTATTGTTCAACTATTTCCCGTTCCTCTTGTTATTAACAGTCTGGGTGAATTCAATTGGAGATAGCAGGTTACCTGATACGCTTTTGTACCAGATTTAGAAACTTTCATTATTTCAGTCTCTTTAGCCAATACAGGAGAAGAAGAGCAACATTTAATTACTCCACCCTTCCTGATGATTAGCACCTGTAATGGGAAGGTGAAACTAAACCCCGCGTCTCACTTTTCTTTGCTCCATTTCTATCATTCAGCACTGTTCAAACCTTAACCAAGGCAGGAAAAGATTGCTACTGCCCCCTGCTGGCTCATTGTGTTTTTTCCTCGCTTTCCGTACTTCATCTGTGACTTAAGGATGCCCAAAGATTTTGAGCCACTGAACAGTAGAACGAACTTTCACAACTAGGGAGATAGAACCTTTGGGAACAAGAGGCTAAAATCAAAACAGAACACTTAAGAGCCAAGAAAGGCATAAGAATATTCTAAATTCAATTACTGATCCCCGTGAACCTCTCTCTCTCTCTTTTCTTTTTTCTTACACGAAAGATCATCTACGCCGAGAAAATGCACCCTCCGTGTCAGCATAGGACTTCTCTTTTCCTCTGGCTTCTACTGACCAGATGTTGACTTCCCAAACCCCAGTATAATTTCAGTACTCTGGATCTTGTTCTCTGTTTTCCTAGTTTACTTTTCCGATGCCTAACCCTCATTCCGGTCTCTCCTGCTTCAAACTCCTATCCCGCCTACCCAAAGGCAGACCAGCATTTCTAGAAGCTAGCCTCTCTCACCTTTTCCCTCTACCAGGACCCTTGTCATCATCGCACCCCTTTCGGTAGTTCCCTCATCAAAGGAGCAGTCGCTCTTTGCATTTCAACAGTAGGCGCATCTCCTCTTGAATGCTTCTCTCCGACCCCCGCCCCAAGCTACTGAAAAAGGAAACATGCGCACTTCAGAGCTAGGAGCTGTCCGAGTGCTGAAATTTATAGGCTGGGTAAGATCACGTCTCCGTCTCTTTCTGTAGCCCTCATTCCAGCACAGGATCTCAGTAATTTTTCCCTCTTTCCCCCAAACACTCCAACACACAGAGTCCTTTCTTCTCCCTCATTTACAACTTCTTTTAAAAAGAGAACATTTCCTAAAGAAAGGGGCTTTGCTGAATAGAAAAGATATAAAACAAAAGCTACAGCAGCCCGACTTCCAGCATAGCATTGTCACCAGCCCCCTTTGCATGGTGATGCGATTAAGGTAGCAGCATTTTTATTATTCAGGAAAAGCAGCTAGGGGATTCATCAGTTCTGAGGCTTTGTCTCTCCTGAGCTAACTGATGGTCCTGAGCCTCGGTTTGACCTGACCATGATGCCCAGGACTGGCACTTTTTGTTTTTTCTCAGCAAACTGTACAACCCCAAATCTCTTTTTGATTTTCAAGGAAACTAGATTCCTGCCAGATTTTGAATCTGGACAATAAATAGACACTTTGTCCTAGTCTTCTTTCTGGAATCATTTCGGGATATTTTCCACAAGCATCACAGAAACAGGAATGAACCGGCAGCTAGTGAACATTTTGACAGCCTTGTTTGCATTTTTCTTAGGGACAAACCACTTCAGGTAGGTGAAATGATTTTGCATGCTGATATTTTCCACATGAAAACTGTTTGAAAGAAAAAGTATGCAATGCTCTGTTTGTTTGTTCCCTGCATCATACTATTTTAATGTTGTAGAGGAGAGTTTGGTTTCTTTTGTTCGTTTAAAAAGCTTAATTATGGTGGGAGGGAGGCAAATGTTCACAAAAGCAAGTTTCATGTTGCATAGCTGTACTCTGTGCATTTCAACACATTTTCACAGTCAATGTGATATTAAGATTAGACTAGTGAGTTGTGTGCTCTTTACATTTCTGTGTAAGGTTGATATCTTTTGCTTTCAAATTCTCCTGGAAGTCATTTAAAGGGATTATTGGGTGCAATGTTCCTTTTTTCATATGGTGGAAGTGACTGGATTAATTTCCCAAGAGCATGTTCATTTTATGTAAAATGAATAAGAATCCTGATTCTCAGCCAAATTGGGACTTCTGTTATATTTCACCAACTAAGAGCATGCTATGAAATCTATGATTTAGGAAATTTTTTTCAAGTAGTAAATGTCTTTATACAACTCCATCTTACCGTTTATTCTATTTGAGAATTGATTGCATACCAAAATTTAATTAAAATGACATCTTTGTATTTATGTCTGTATGAGAAATGGAGTGTGTATAATTAAAACAAGTGAGAAGTCATTATTTGCATGCTTGCATTTTGAAATAATTTACTAATTGTGAAATCAATTCATACTTCAAAATATCAATGTTATTGGCAGTGAGTGAAATAGCCAGTTAATGGCATAGAGTCTAAGACAGCCTAGACATAAAAAATTTTATTAAAAAATATAGGACATTTAAAGTTTTACAAGATTTTACAGTATTTTTTCACAGAACCAAGAGAAATTAAACACATAGAAATAATTCTATGAGTACTGGGAAAACCCACTATGTTTCTTTCAGGTTTACATCTCTTACTATCATTAAGAAAGATTGTAGGTTGAATTTTTATTAGAGTCATAACCATCATCATCACCACTCATTACCGTTATCAACATTGGCCTCACTCCAACCACCATCATAATAAAATAATACTTGATTAATCAGATGAAACTGCATATGGGAATGTGAATATTTTTGCATGACTGTAACAATTTTTAACTCCTACCAAATGTTCATATCATCTTTGCACTTATAATTAATACCTCTGATTTGCTGGCATGAGTGTTGTATTATCTTAATGGCAGAATTAAAAAATTAACACACTCTTATATATATATATATATATATATATATGTACACACAAACACTTTAATGACATTCAGTCAACTACCAATGTATTGTGAAAGAATTCACTTTGTTACAAATCAAATATGCCATTTTTACGTGCTCATTATGATTTCTAATATGGATATGAATACATGAGAAATTTTCCAATCACCTTTACTGGTTTTGATGATAATGTAAAAGATAGACTGGTGTAGAAATGATCTCTCATTAATGCTTTATTGGAAACTCAACAATTCATATGTTCATATATGAATAAGAACTGATAAAATAATTGAACTAACATACTCATTATTGATCTATGTTAAAATAGTGGTGATATCTCAAGTGAAGGTTCTTTTTTTAGACAACATATTAGAAAAGACTAATGCATGACAGCTGCAATAGAATGGTAACAAGTGAGAAAAAATGCATGTAGCAATTAATTTTATTATTCAGTCCATCTTATTATTACACATTCATCATTAAGGATAGAAGATACATTTAAAGCTGAAATGCAACAATTTTTATGGTCAGGAGGAAATGATTTTACATTTATCATATGAATTTCACAAACTGTCTTTAGTTCTTTGATAATTTTAAAAGCAAAAATCCTTTGTATATCCTAAAATCTGGAACCTGAGTCTATATACATTTTCCCATCTTAAACAAAATAGAATCAAAGTTTAGAAACTTGGGTGACATTACTCAGTATTTATCCTTCTCGTCAGTTGAAGTTAACTATAGAGAATGTGCAGTTCAGAAGTTGATCAAAGGCTTCAAATTTTTCTTCTTGTTAGCATATTAAACATCTTTGACAAAATGTGGTTCAAATGTTCTGAATTAGTTCTCAGAGGATGAAAGTGTAATTCTTGCTAAAAGAGTTAACAATGTGTTTAGGGAAGCTTTCTGCAAAGACCATGACTCCAGGTCTGGGAAACATCCCTCGCAGACCCTATCTCCATCAGACTTCTTGGATAAATTAATGGGAAGGACATCAGGATATGATGCAAGAATCAGGCCAAATTTTAAAGGTAGGTTTCAGTGAAAACTTATGCTACAGCTTTGTGAAATGTTTCAGGTGTCAGAATATTTTACACTGAGGGACATTTTTAGGCTTCTTATAAAAGAGAATTGCCAAGTATATTGCTTGTTTTACTTTGGCATTACAGAAAATCTCTAGATTAAAACATCTTAAGTTTTATTTAGCACTTTGCATGTTCAAAAACTTTCCTTGTTTTTACTCTATTCTACAAGTAACCCTAGTGGCAGAGAGTATTGTCACAATACCTATTTTGCCTTAAGTGGGAGTGTGGCTGAAAGTGAGTACAAGAGCAAATGATAAAGTTTGTCTGCATGAACATCAATGAAGAAACATGCCAAGTTCAATGGTTACACCAAAATATTCCATTTTTAAGTATCTATATCAAAGTAAAATTTACATTTTAATATAATACATGCTACCTTTCATACCATCAGGCCTCTTCAACTTTAAGATTCTGTGAGAAGAGGCTTTAATTTAATATAGCATATATTTTCAATTCCAAGTTACTTAAATATCCTAATTGCTGATTTGAAATTATTTATCTGAAATTAACAAAAAGAAAGATTATAGGAATTTAATGTATACCTGTTAAAGATGACAGATACTTTCTTTGTTCAGAAGATTAATATTGTTTTTGTTGGTTTAACATTACAAAATGCAGTTACTAGAAGCGATAGATTTATTCATTTGGTTTTGTTTTACTTTGAATCAGAAAAAGGCTATATTAAAGAAAAAACAATTGTTACTAAAACTGAATTGTTCTAATGCTTTTGTTTTAATACATATTTTAACTGGCAAATGTCCTTTCTGAAATAATAATGCACTGTGAAGTGTTTGTTATATTTTATAAAGGGGGAGATTTTTAATGTAACTATTATGTAGTAACTCATGCATCAGTTTGGTTTTGCTCATTAATAATTTAATTACATTACTTTCCTTGAGTTTTGATTCCTATTATTTGCAAATATGAGCATGAAAACTAAATTCTAATTACTTCTCCCTTTAATGTAATGCCTCTGAATATACCCAGTTTTGAGCATATTACATAAAGTTGTATATCATAATTCTGGCAAAACAAGTATCTTTTTAATTGAAAATGTTGCTAAAAAAGACAGCTAAGTTCAGTTTTCCTGAAGAAAACCTTTAAGTTCATTCAATTTTCTACAATTTTGTGGCCACTGCTCAGGAACTCAATATTTGAAATGAAGGTATATGAGTAACAAGCCAAGAGTCAGCTTTCAATAGGATTGGACACTCACATATTTAGAGTCTAAACCATATGCACAATACTAAGTGCTGGGTGCTTTGGAAAGCTGAGAAATGAAGCAAGTGTATGCACAAAAATATTCAATGGGAAAATAAGATGTTCCATGAATAATTATAGTATTTGACATAAATTGTCATCTGGTAGTATGGATAAAACGCAAGAGGATCCCTCAAAGTGGAGAGACAATTTCCTACTAAGCCATTCACATAAAGCCTCATTTCATGCAGATAAAGGAAAACTGTTCTAATTCATAAGTATCTTTGCCTGATAATAGTAATTACTTATCACTGTCAAATAGTAGTAAAGCAAGCATTCATGTGACCACTTACTATTTTAATATGCACATAGAATGAACTCTCATTTTCACAAGTTTTTTTCTCTTCTGTTACTGCTGTGGATGTCACTCTATATAAATGATATTTATGGTTCTAAAAGATAAAATGAATGAGGAGGTTGAGGTTAGCAGTGCAAAATCATCCCTTTGTGATTTAGTAAATGTGTAAAGGAAAAAATACAGGATTTTTAAAGGGCTTATAAAGGTAAATGAAGAGAATATCACTTTTGATTCTAAAGCAAATGAATGTCATCTAGCTTTGTGTTTTCCCTTTAACTCTCCACTATAATAAACACTATTATTCCTTCACAACCTTATTTAGATAGACCATTTATATCAGACCAGGTCAATTACTTGACATCTTCCAAGGTGCTCTTTATTCCAGAGAGCTTGGTATTTCAATGTAAACAGTTCTCTAGTATTTCAAGATAAAACAATTTCCTATCCTTCGCACTCTAATGGAACATTATATGTCTAATAAGATGAATATGCATACTTATGGATTGTTAATCTACCCTACACTGTACTTAAGAGGGCAGGGTGGTATCTTATTTTACATGTACACACATGACTTTCTGGCAATGTAAGGCGAAGAACTCATCCTTTTTAGTAGAATAAGGAAATAAGGAATGAGAGAAGGAAATGCAGATTGAATTGTGCAAATTAATGCTTCTAATTAACTTGGTAGATCTTGAGAGTGGAACTTTGAACAGCAGTAGACACAATGACAAATAAAAAAGATCTTAACTTAGCAGAGAAAGAAATTAAAATTGAGATATAATGGGAAACTTGGAGCATCAAGAACCTAGGAAGAAAACTACAGCACTTATATTTGCTTGGTTATGTATGAGTGAGAAATTTTATATAATGTGTAGAAATGAGGATCAATTAAGAGATGTAATTGCACCTAGAATAGTGAGTCTCCTTGTAAAGCAAATTGATTGTGATAATAATAAACATGATGATAATGTTGACATTGACAATAACAGTGATTAAGAAGAAGCGAGAAAGACAAATTTTTACCACAAAAGAACAAACATTGAAGCCAAATATGGGCTATTAAGGTAAGGAGAAAGGCTACTCTATGAGCCTTAGGAAATCTTAGGAGATTTCTCTGCCTTCCTTGCTGCTCTGCATTGGAAAGAGGAAAACCAAATGCAAATGCATATTTTTTCCTACTGGAAAGCTTTTTTTCCCCCAGTGTACTTTCAAGTCAGTAAAATATTGCATGTCTATTCCATGTCCCTGATGGACTCTGAAAGATGTCATAATGGGCATACATATATGAAGAAAAATAGATGTAAGCTAGGAAAAGAAACCAGAAATGATTCAGTCTTAGGCCCTGTAATTGAGAGACATTCTTAGAAACTACAGGGGAAAAAATAGCTTTTCTGATGTTCTGAGGCACAAGTGTATAAACAAAATCATGAGTCAGAGTTGCCAATTGAATTCTATCCATAAGATCCATAGAGATGTGAATCAGATCCTGTCAAAACTAAAATTTTCAAATTTCCCTGTACAGATGAAAACACAAGTATGCCCATTCACAATTACCTTGTCCTAAAACCGGGGCAAATGTTGATTCTGTAGCAACAGAGATTCCTCTTTCCTCCACTTGGGTGACTTGTCTCATTTTAGTTGATTTATCATTGTGCTGTTCCATCACCTTACCACATTTGCCTTTGTCACTATTATTGTACCTTGAAAATGTCACGTTCAACATTAAGCTTTTAATGAAATGCTCAAACGTGGATAAAATGCATTAGTTCTGTTTCTCTCATTTTGAAACAAAGCCTTTATCTATTTTAATACAATTTTCTTTGAAAATAAAATTAACTTCAAGTTAAATCCTTAATCTCATCCCAGTGTGAACAAATACATTTCACTATAGCAATTTGGGGAATAGGATTTGGTATAGATAATATTAGGGGGTAATATTCATTCCTCATCTTTGTGCTTTCCATGCAAACTAATTTTTCTATATCTAGAGATCTATGTTTAAAAGTGTGATGTGTGACATTAACACCTACATTTGCATTCAACATAGCTTTCTGTAATTTCCAATGAGTTAGTAGCTAAAGAAATATTCCATATATAGTTAGAGCTGTATTGATTCTCTTCCACAAAAGCAAAGGTTTTCAAGCTTTGTTTCTTGGAGACTCTGTAGCTCAATGCAGTTGAAGTTCAAATAAGAATTTCGAATCCTGACCAGCTGGGATAGTTGGAAATATCTCCCTCAGTTAGGGATAATGAAGCCAACCATGGCCATGTCTTTGATAACATGGCCATTGGACATTACTGAGAATTCTGAAAAAGAGGGACACAATGCTTCCAAGTAGGGGACATGAGTCTGCAGAAAGTAGCAAAAGCCCTCGGGCACCCTAAAGGATACCAAAACCTTGGTTATTCTGAGATCCTTGCTTTAGTAGGAACTGCAGAACACATTGGCTCAGGTTCCTTGGTAGGACATTGCACAGCTACTTTCTTTACAGAATTCCTATTCTGCTTTAATTTGAGATTTCCCAGAACTAACCAACAGGCTTGAAGTAAATCCATTTTAGCTCCTTTGGAAAAAAAAGCCCAGTGGGATAATGCCGATGTTGAAACATATTAAAGTAATTGTTAAAATACATAAAATGCTTGCTTTTCAGATATCTATAAATTTCAGTGTGAAAATATAAAGTATATAAGTGCAGCATATGATATTTTTGAGACACCATTTTTAAATTATGGAAGCAGCAGTCAATTCAAGTGGACTAGAATTAAGCCAAATTACAAGATGATTGTCATTTCTATTAGGAAAAAATTGTTTGTCCTTGGCTATATACTGAAAATAGAAGAAACTAGAAATATGAGGAAACTGGAAGACAACTAAGGAAGAGAAAAGAAAGAAGGAAAATTAGATGACTGAAAATACGATTATTATATTTTTCGGACAAATTATAAAACCATTTTACAAATTATTTTCAGTATGTTTATACACCTCCTTCCAATGCACATATACCATGTTTGTATAGGCATTAAAGGATCTGAAAGATATGCAGGAGAACATTGATTATCTCTAAGAAGTGGAAATGGTTATCAGGGGACCTAGGATAGAAAGAAATTCTACTTTTCTCAGCATGTCGCCTGAATTTTGGTCATTACACACACTTCTATTTCCAAAGAAGAATTAATTGGTAAGTACTTATTGAAAGGTATAATTCAAGGAATAGTCTCTCTTGAACTGTCCAGGCTTTGGTTACAGATTAGAGCAATTGTCGCTTTAGGTACAGTAACATGAGTGTGGCCTGATTTCAAAAATATTCAAACCTCCTGCCTGAAATTCCCTGACTAATGTACTTCTTAAATTAGCTTGCTACTATCATGCCTCAAATTACAGCACTGTTGCTTCTGTTTTTGCATTAATTTTTCATCACATATTAAAACACATGATGGAACTAACAAAAAGGCTTATCAGTTACTTTCTCCAAAACTTATTTGAGAGTATTGTTTCTAGTCTGGAATTAGGATGTAAAATGCAGACCCTAGGTTTTGGGGTTTGTTTTAATTAATTCAATCTTTCTTTGATGTTTTCATGCATATATAAAAATCATTCTAATTACTCCTACCTCCCACCCTGTCAACCTCTCACTCCACCCTACACATCCCTTTCCCACATTTATGTCTTTTTTGTTTTGTGACCCACTGAGTGAATTTTTAAGAACAAGACAATTGTCTGAGTGGCAGTGGCACACGCCTTTAATTCTAGCACTCAGGAGGAAGATGCAAGTGGATCTTTGTGAGTTCAAGGCCAGCCTGCTTTACATAGCAAGGTCCAGGACAGCCTTGTCCACACAGAGAAACACTGCCTCAAAGAACCAAAACGAAAAAAAAAAGACAATTAGAGGTAAACAAGTGAGTAACAAAAGGAAACTTATATGTAGCTGTTTTGTTCAAGAATGATGTTAATGAACCCTTGCCCAACCCTTGCCTTAGGCCCACAGGATAGTTGTCAGGGATTTTAGCAGGTATCAAAAAAGACAGCACTCAGAACATTCTAATGATTTCTGACAAAGCACATGCCAAAAGATTTAGCAGTATACAGGTTAGCATTGTAGACAGAGTCCTGGACTTGGGTCTTGAAGATTAGCATTTGAGTTGTGGTTCAGCCACTTTTGAGAAAAGGTATCTTCCCACTTATTCATGTCTTGTGTCTTTAACTGCCTCGTTCCGGCTATTCTGAGAGTCAATTGAGCCAAATAGGGTCATAATTTTAATTGTTTGCAAGTAAGTAGTTCTGATTACTTGCATAAGACTTGCATGATATTGAGCCTGGGTCACAGGGTCAGTAAGAGCCCCAAAATCTATGGTAGAAGGAAATAACAGACTTTCAAAAGTTATCCTTTGATTTCCACAGATGCATTGTGCCATGTGTATGCTCAGACATTCATGTAGTATGTAGTATTGATAGGCACACACACACACACACACACACACACACACACACACCAATAAAAAAAATAAATAAATAAATTCAGTCATGGAATGATGAGGGGTTTTTGAGGCCATGAGGCCTCACCGCTGCCTGAGGATCTATTGGTAGTTAATGGTTGGTGGATCAGGAAGAAACATTTTCTTCAGTGGTATAGCCACTGTTAACGTGCCTCTGCTCCTATAACTGACTTTTCACCCACACAATCTTAATGAAACTTAATAGTCAACACTAACAACAAATAAACATGAAATTAGAAGGCAGATTAGTTGAGAAAAGGGAATCATCAGGCATAAGAGCATATAGAGTTGTGCATATGATCAAAATACATGTAGGAAAATGTCCTAATAAAACTCATTATTATGTATAGCTAATATATTTTAATAAAAGAGTAACAAATCACAAGTTGAACTTGTTTAAAAAGGACTATTATCTATAATGTGAGTTATTATTATCATTCTTGCATTCTTTAACCCAATACTGTGACTGTCAGAGCATGTCCTTTGTGACTACATCCTCATACATGCCGGATTTCTTTTAATTGGAAGAAACCAATTAGAAACATTCTAGCACATTAAGATTCTACTGATAGTAATTCCAAAGTAGGTTCCATGTATCTCATCTAGTTTTCCTTTTATTAGTTTAGTGGGAGCATTTTTAATGTGAAAGGGTTATTTGAAATGCCTAAATATGAAGCCAAGAGGGAGTGATTCGTGTGAAGGCATTATCTTAACCCTTTAAAATACTACCCAGGATTATTATGTTGGATTGTCTAAAAGAATAAACCAAATAAAAACTGCAGAATATATTTTAACCAGTCCTTGAAATGGAGATTCTGAATTTAACCAAAGCTACTATGGCTTTTGCCTAGTTATTGTCATTGCAAGGTTCACTACACAAACACATGTAATTGATTTCCAATTTTACAATAAGTGTTTTAAAGAGAGTGTTTGAGCTCTACAATACAGAAGAATAAGAGCACAAGAAATAGAGGTCCATCATGTAGTCTTTGAGAAAGTATTGCATAAATCCTTAGTTGACGATAAGGAACCCTCTGTATTTGTTTTCTTCACTGAAAAAGCATAAACATCTTATGTTGAGTTTAAGAGAGCTTTCTGTCCCTTCCTATCCTGAAGGACAAGTTGATCTATTTTACTGATAAATCTATAGTTCGATTTTAAAAAATGAAAATTAAAAGATAATAACAAATATCAAGGTGTCTTAGTAGTTAATCATTGGACAGTATAATAATAATTCTAGTTAGAGTGATTAGGTGAAACATATCTATCAAGCTTCTTAACATGACTTTTGGAAGTATTGTTTATTTTATATTTTTTTCATTGAAAATATTTTCTCACAATATATTCTGATCATAAACACTATGGCATACAGCATTTTTTCATTGACTGCTCTTCTGAGAGGACTGTTTTGGATATTTATGACTGATTATAGATACTTTTTTTTTTAGAGTGTGTGTTTTTTCTTTCTTATTTATTTATTTAAAAAGTTTATTTTTTCACTTTACATACCAATCCCAGTTCCCCCTCCCTCCCCTTCTCCCACTATTAGCATGAAAAAGCCACTCAAGGATTGATACGAACAAAAGAATTAAGTATCTGAATGTCATTCAAAAGTATAGAAACATTTAAGAACAAAGTCAATAGCTTACATGGCTGGAGTCTAGTATGGCTGGCCAACCGGGACAATCATTAGGCAAATACAAGGGGGAAGCTGAGCGGCTCTGTTTAGGTCTTGTCCTGAGGTGTACACCCAACTTTCCATTATGAACAGAAATGTATCAAACAGTGGCTCTGTTTTCATGTACACATTCATCCAAGAGGATCAAACAAATCTTGGATTGAGAATAAATGTGGGAAATTCATAAGCAATTATAATATATGAGACTGGACAGCTTTTATTTTCTATTTCTTCATTTTTGTGGAGATGGAGACATTTTCTTGGGAGTAAAATGTCTAATTCCTCTGTATACTGTCAAAGCATAAAATAAATTTGTTACAAGGGATCATATTTGTGTACATAAAGTATACTTGTAAAGATGCTTTTTATCTTTGTTTGAATCAAAACGTATTTTATTTGTATATTAATAATGTCAGTTTTCACTTCTGTTATATCACTTCTATAAAGATTAGGATACAGTTTGTAAGCTGAATGGTTAACAGTCCAGTATAAAATGGTATGGCACACTCCAATTGGGTATAAGAGGTTTTAGGAAAACTAACTTCTGAAGGGAAAGTGTGGTATTCGGGGACTATCAATAGTAAGATTTGAAAGAGCAAGAAAGGGAGTAGTTACTATAGCATAAGGTCCCTATCCAAAGAAGCCAGAAGCCACCCATTGGTAATGGGGAAGCAACATGGCAAATCCATGCTACTTTATCAGAGAAAGCCAGAGGATATATATCTTGACCTCAGTCTTCTGTTTTCCGTTTCCCATGGGAGCTTTTCATTGGCCAGATTCAGAGGTTAAGAGAGCTCACTGATGCAAACCCTGAAGACGAGCTTCCCAGGACACAAAGAATAGATCATTAAGAGAGATAGACATTAAGAGTGGTGACAATGTAAGGTAACTGACCCAAATGTCAATTTATAAGCAAACTTACCTCACTGTCACCACTCAGATAGTCAAGTGGATACCTCTAAAATGGATGCTAAGTCTAGTGAGCCTTCTTTTATCAGTTTGGAGAAAGAAGAGAAATAAAGATGGGGGATTACTCACATGCATGGTCCTGATAGATAAACACTACTTCAGAAAGCATAAATGAACACGATGAAGTGTGATATTTATGTGTCCAACACATGTGTGTGTTATATATGTGAGAGAAAAAACTGAAACATGGAAAGACAGAATGGCCAAGTAATGTGGGGAATTGAAAGTAAAAGGTGCTCTTATTGGTAATAGAAGAGTTTCCTTTCTGTTGAATTTGGTAGGCTTGCCAATATTAGTGTGAGTGCCCTGTGGCAATTCCATGATGAGATGCACTGTGAACCTACATTTTGGTACAAGATATGATGTCAGATCTACTCAGGGCAGTATTTTCAAATATTCTTCTGTTCATGCTCCTTAATTCTACATATATCTGATAGATCATTAAAGGAAGAGAATAGTTGGGTGAGAGATTAAAAGAGCATTGAGCAAGCAGTGTGCATTTCCAGGAAATGTGAGAGCTGGAAAGTGTTGCTTGCTTACCATTCTCTCATTCAAAGCTATTTATTGTTGTAATTCTGCTTCTCTAGAAAACCTCAGCCACTTTAGCACAGAAGTTTTCTTCCATTTTTAAAACCCGAGTGTATGTGGAATTTAATATAATCTCTGATCCTCTAATTTGTTTCTATTTACATATCTCAGTGTTGATTCCTAGGAACCACTTCATGTCTAACAAGGGAGTCAAGATTTCTTTTTATCAGATATTCTCTTAGAAAACATATTTTTGTCTTCACTACCCACAAAGGTATTGAGAAACAGGAACTTATTTATTTAGCTTGGAACTTCAAGTCTCTGCCTCAAGTATTTGGTAAACCTCACTGTGGCCACACAAGTTAGATTATATGATCCATTATGACTTACAGCTGTACCACATAATAGTAACAAATGGTTTCTTGTATTCAACTTTTTCCTTTTAATTGACCAATTTTACCCATGGGCTTTGTATGAAATATACTAGATCAATGGATTTAGAAGAATTTAAAATATTAAAACAAATTAGCAACAAAACAGATGTTTTTAACACAAATTATCAAGGAATAGGTATTCTGATTTGAACACTACACAGTATATCCACCTACTGAAATGCCACATGAAATTTCACAAATGTGTACAATTTTAATATATAAATTAAAGTTTGAAATACATATCCTGTGCTCTCCACTTCTTAAGTTTGCCTCTGCTGAATCTCTGGATGGAGGTATCTGAAATATTCAACAAACCCTCTAGTTTCTGAAGTTTAACAACTATAGGGTTAGAATATTTAAAGGATGATACTTTCTTTATATTATTTCCCCTAAGACATTGTGTGACCATAATGCCTTTACCAAACCAAGTGTTGAAACACCACAGAGGGGAAAAAAAAACCTTAAACTGAGTCTCATATGTCACACTTTTAACAGCAATGCTGACAGCTGTGCCCTGAAACATGTCCTCTCATTCACAGGTATCGTCTACAAACAACAGACAAAAATATCTCTTTAGTTCCCTTCCAACATTTGTGATAGCCTAAATTAATAGATTTCAGTGTGTTCTTTTGTAAATTATTGATTCACCCACAGAAGATCTTAGGTACATCCAATCTTCCTAGAAAATTGTTCTCTTCTCTGGGAAATAATTAATTCTGCCCAGAAATTTCACAGTAGTCCATATTTTATTTCAGTTTTCAATATTGGTAAGATGGTTATTTTCCCCCATGAAAACCTGGAATTGTACAGTTGGAATTACTGAATAAATCATCCAATTCCAACTCTTGCCTTGGTTTTGGCTTAGGAGTAATAAATTCAAGTGCAAGGCTGTTTCTGGAGAAGTAGTTAGTCCATACTTAACAAATTTTTCTCAATTTTGAGAATTTCATAATGTATACAATGAAATATGATCATATCTACCCTTATTTTCCTGCCCCAACTCTCCTCATTTCCACCTACCACTTCCCCTCCCAACTTTATGTCATACTTTTATAGCTTACTCAGTCCAGTTAGTGCTGCTCCCATGTGCATGGGTGTGGGGCCATCCACTGGAGCGTGGGAAACCTGCTAGTGCTCCCACCCTTAAAAAAGAATAATTCCCCTTACCCTAACAACTCTTCGCTGCCAAAAAGCTCCTCGGTAATGGGTAAGACCTGGAGGTCAGACTCCTTCTATTCTGGCATTTTGGCTGGTTTGATCTTGTGTAGCTAACCACAGTTGAAGTGAGTTCATGGTTTCATTAGGCATGTCATTTACAGAAGACAGCATTTCAGAGCACTCTGTCCTTCCTTCAGCTCTTACATTCTTTCTGCTCCTCTTCTGCAACGTTCCTTGAGCCTTGGTGATGGTGGAGTCCCATTTAGAAATCTGGAGGTGAAATGGAGGACTAACTCAAAGGAAAGGGATATAAAAATCCATATGGAATACTATTGTCTTAGGGCTTCCATTGCTGTGATAAGCATCATGACCAAAATCAATTTGAGAATGAAAGGGTTTATTTTCGGCTTACTGCTTGTAGTCCATTATCCACGGAAGTCAGAGCAGGAGCTCAAGGCAGGAACCTGGAGGGAGGGACTGGTGTAGAGGCCATGGAGGAGTGCTACTTACTGGCTTGCTCCTTATGGCTTGCTCAATTTGCTTTCTTATATGGTCCCAGTGCTACCTGACCAGGGGTGGCACCACTTATAATAGGCTGTGCCCTCCCATATCAGTCACTAATTAATAAAATGTGAGTATAAGTAAAATATATTTGAAGTTGGTTTGCTTAAAAAGGATCATGGTTTGAGCTGGGAGATAACTTAGTCAATGAAGTGCTTGCCATGTAAAGCATGAGGACCCAAGTTCAATCTTAGAAGCTATGTTAAAAAAGGTCAGGCATGGTGGTGCTTGCTCATCATCCCAGAACTGGGGAGGAGGAGACATGTGGATCCCCAGGCTTGCTGCCAGACAACTCAGCAGGGTTGGAACAACCAGACCAAAAAGAAACCACGTGTCATAAAAAAGGTTGACATCACATGTGGAATGACACCAAAGACTGGCCTCTGCCTTCTACACACATGCATGTACATGTGTCTACACAACCACACATTATGTACACTGATATAAACACTTATCTCCCCTCCACAATACTATACATATATAAATTATTTCATATACTTATATATATATATATATTCATAAAACTTATGGAAAATTGTCTTCAATTGGATGGATATAGAAGGAGAAATGTCTTGGAAATGTCACTAAATGTCTTGGGAAAGGGATGTCTCACAAACATATACATATATATGCATATACACATTTATATGCATATATATCGTCCTTCTGAATATAACATATATTAAGAAAATTTACTTATTTTTTTCTTTTTTTTGTTTATTTAAAAGGTTGTATTTCCATTTTACATACCAACCACAGTTCCCCCTCCCTCTCCTCCTCCTGCTCACCCCCTACCTTCCCCCCACCCCACCCCCTATCCACTCCTCAGAGAGAGTAAGGCCTCCTGTGGAGAGTCAACCAAGTCTGGCATATCAAGACGAAGCAGGACCAAGCCCCTCCCCTTTGTATCAAGGTTGAGCAAAGTATAATAGAATATAATTTTACTTTTTTACTATTGACTTCTCATGTCTTTTCTGAAACAATCTGCTAAATAAGGAAGCATGATTTTTTCTTTCTTTTCCTCAGCCTCTTCCAAAGATGTAGGGAGTGGGAAGACAGTGAAGCTACCTAGATTTAATCAATTGCTCCGGATATGTGCTATTTATTTAATACAGTAGATAAAGACACATTGGTGATGAAGCCTCTGCACATTTTGAAGGAAACTAACCCTTTATTTAAAGCATTGCCTCACAGATGTCCACAGTGACACCGTTAACATTGCTACTATTATGCTGTACAACTAACAGATAATGAATGACATTAAGATTTAAGATTTTTTGGTGATTGAGGGTTGGAAGTGGAATGAGGATTAACCATAAGCAATTCATTTGGCTTGCACACCATTTGTTTACCCTGTCTTCAGCTTTTGTTTTGTCTAGTCCAAGTACCTGACTCACACTCCTTGTTATCACTTCCCTCCGATTTCACAACTGCATCTCCATTTCCAAAGGGGGCATCCGATACTGGGAGAGATGGAGGTAGTTTGGCTAAATCCATAGTTATAGCTATCATGGAATATGAGCAAGAGGGTAACATTTTTGTTCAGAATTCTGATATATTTTTCTTTCCAACTGAAGTAAACAAAATCTTCTCAAAGTATAACAGTTTTAGAGATACCTCTGGAAGAAAATGCTGTGCATGCGCAGTGCTATGCCTAGTGACTGAGCAGTGCTGGAACCATAGTTTTCATGTTTTTGGGGGGAGTTTTAGTAGTTAAATGCTGCTCTAAAGGTTGAGGTCACTGCTTACTATTGCCAAGATTTCTATGCTATTCAGTATTCTTCCCTCAGAAATATCCCCATTCTTTTCCTGGAAACCAGTGGCTACTCTGTGATCAGCCCACACAGACATACTTGATCAGATTCTTAGCAAACTAATCCTACTCTAGTAGCAGACATATTCTCTATAGCCCTCCAAAAATAGGAAGAATTTTTACAGTCTGGGATACCTATTCCTTTTCTTTCCCCCAGCATCTACATTTCCAAGATTCAGGTTTATTTCTCATGCACATCTGTCCCATTTATTCACAACTTCATTCAATTTTCTTAATAAATATTCCCATTTAAAATGCAACAAGTGGCTTTGTGTTCCATAGTTCTCCTGAATAACAACTGAGTTTATAACATACAGGGCTTCCAGAAAATGGTATGAATCTGACACTTGGGTAAAATATCTCAAAGCCTATCAAATACAAATTTCCTAAACAGGAGAATATATTTGCCCAAGCGAGAAAATTCTAAACTTCTGTCAACTGCATTTTGCAAGTAGCACAAATACACATATGATTTGTTTCCTGTGTCCTTTGAAATTGGGCTTACAAAGGCCTTCCAGGCATAGGGTATTATCCGCCACCCTCATCCTTCCATTGGATTCAATTGAAAGATGCCTATGTACAGTTAAAAGCACTGTGGCTTGGGTTAAGAAATTTTTGTTGAGTTTGATGGAAGTGGATCAGTATGTTGAGGCTTCCTTTGGTTGAATTGTTCCTTCAGTATGGGGCCTTACTTCTTTCCCCAAACGTTCAAAAATGTAGTAATTATTTAGGAATTTGGAGCCATGTGCTAACAATATGTGCCAAAATAAACAGTGCATACATAAAGTCTCAAGTGAGCAGGTATGCCGTCAGTGTCCAACTCTTCATATAAATGCCAGAGTAAATTATCTGCTTCAGTGATAAGGCAAAGCACTTGAGGGTATTAACTAAAAGTGTCCATCAGTGACATTATGCAATATGCCATATAAATTGCAGAATGACACCTTTGCAAAGAATTATTGACTCCTGAGGGGTGATGTGGCAGGTGCAAGACGACATAGAAATATAGAATGGATAATAAATAGCTCCTACAGGAAAGCTAAGATCAGAAATAGCTCCTGCACTCTTTTTAGAAAATCCATAGTGCAGCTGCTCTGGAGGGCCTGATTGGCTGTATCTTTATCTGAGTGCACAGAGAAAGGAAACAGAACTGTCAGCCAGGGGTGTGCAGAGCTTCGAAATTTTAGTCTCCTTCATGTTCTTAGACCTCTCGTGACTCTTGAAATTCTTCTAGGACTTCTGCCCACTTCCAAATCATTTCCATGCACCTCCACATTGGTTTGCAATGGTCTTCATGGTTAAGTTCATGATTCTATCTGCCTTAGGCTGGCTTTCCCTAGAGTAGAGATTGTTGCTAATGATTTATTATGGATTAACAACTAGGAGCAGTGGATAAGAGAGTGGAAAAACTGGACAAGAATGAAAACTAAGAAAATGCAGCATCTCAGACAAGGTCCAATAGACAATAGCCCCTGCTAGACCCTCTAAGAGAAATCTATAGCCTCTGCTAGACACTCTAAGAGAAATCTACAGCTTCTGCTAGAGCCTTTAAGAGAAATCTATAGTGAGAAATACACGCCATAGCTCTCCTGGCTGGAAACAAAAACTGAACATTTACATTTTCTTCTGTGTCAGTTATTGATTAGAGTCTATCCTCAAGTTTTACATAAATGTGTAAAGGAAATATTTCACATGATCCTTTTTCTTCCCATGTGGTCCAAATGAGTTCTAGAGTCCCCTAATGTCTTCCTGCCCCAGCATGTTTGCTTCTGTGCCCCCCATCTCTATCATATAAACTAGCTCTAAGAGGATAGGAAGGGTGGAATTGGATGCATTTCATTCTCTCTGCTACCTCTAACACTGGCAGTCAGTGAGCATCCAATGAACATTTACTAAATAAATAAAAAGGTAGATAATACTAATCTTTAATCCCAAATTCTGGACTGATCAAGCTTGAATATGTGCAACTCAACTGAAATATTCAATCTACCAATATTTGTTTCATTTAAAATTCATGAGGTCCACTCCCATATGTTATTTCATCTGGCTCTTTACCACATTTTCTTGAATAGAAAATAGTCAGAATTTTGTTGAATTCTTGTTTAGAAGGAGGAAGAAGTTATTTTTTATGGTACATAAACTGATATTATCTTTCCAGATTTTTAAAGCTTAGGGTGGAGAGGAATGTGTGTCATTAAAAATGATGACAGGGGCACTTAGTCTCTATCTGTAGTACTTTATTGAATGTATTTTAAAGCAGCTGTTCACCTTTCTATTAAAGGTTTAATCTAGTTTGTCTTTGAATACCCGGGTTTCTGTGTCTTTTGAGGAACTACAGAAATGGTTATGTTGTCTGAGTGTATTCTTGCATGTGTGGACAATTATTAAATACATGCCACACAGTTGACATTATAGCCTGAAACCTTACTATCCCCACTGTTTTAAAATTTAACACATTTGAGAACCAACAGGTTTTATTTCCCATATGCATTGCTTAAGAAGCATGTACTGCATGGTTGTGGTATCTTACTTAATCAAGTATAATTTACTCACTCTGGCAACTCCTTTCCTAAGCATCCTAAGTATTTAGTAAATAAAGCCAATGGTACCTGATTAACTGGTCACTATTAACATTTAGTATGCCTGTATTGCCAGGAAGTTCTGCTAAAGTGAGTCTACCTGTTGGTGACTGCTCTTATCTCCTTCCAGCTAGTGAGCTTATACGGTTGAATACAGAAAGGGGAGATTTAAAATAACAGCACAAGAGAGAGGGCAACTGATGGAAAATGATTCTCAAAGGAACAGGAAGACTCAATCTTATAGAGTAGTAGAATCCTTCTTGTTCTGGAGGGGAAAGAAGATTTCCCTACTGTGATAATGGTTGGGAGTGCAGGGGGAAGTATCCAGTGGAAGTTCATGTCCAATGGCTTCTATATCTTTGGTGAAGTAGTACCTTGCCATTTGTCTCAAAGACATCACTTTTACTAGCATAAGTGTCTTCTTAGTGCAGTCATTGTACTCACCAAAGAGAACAAGATGGTTAATTTGCTGATAAGTGTCTGTCTATTTTCAGGAAGTGCTTAAAATTTAGATAGACTATAAATAGTTTTTAATACTAAAGTTACTCCCAGGTTGTCTTATGGATCAGGAAGGCAATTTTTGTATTTTATATGTTATGTATGAAGAATAAGAAGATGAAGCCTAAAATATTATGCACGATTCTCAAACAAAAGAGAAAGGGACATGAAGGGACTCAGTATTCAAGTTGTCCATTAAGTGGATTCTTTGACCTTCATCATCACATTCATCCATATATTTCACATCATTTTCATTGAAGAGCCTGAAATATTTAACAGAAACATCTTTAGCTTACAGCAATTGAGTTGTTACTAAGTGTTAAGTTATTGCATATTAATTCATTTTGTTCTCTCAACAACAATAGTAAAGTACATACATGTTACAATTATGTATACAGATCAGGAAAGAGAATGTACAACCTATGTGGCAACTCATTATATTAATCATTTTTTTCAACTGCTGTGACAACATACCTAATAAAAGCAACTTAAGGAAGGAACTATTTAATTTGGCTCATGGGGCAGGAGAGGCAATATGGTCCATTATGGCAGCTCTGAGGTTTTAATGAGAATTATTTTGGGGTGTAAAAAGCCTATGTAATTCCATTTGGGTCTCTATGTTGTGGTAGTTGTCTCAACGTATAAGCTCTTAGCTACTGCTCCAGGATCATTCCTGCCTGCCTGCTGCTGTGCTCCTTGCCACGATGGTCATGGACTCACTCTCTGAAACTATCAGCAATCCTACAATAAACTCTTCTATAAGTTGTCTTGGTCATGATATCTCCTCACAGCCATAGATAAGACAGTGGGGAAGGCATGGAAGCTGGAGAGGAGTGGCTGGTTATATTCCATCTTTGGTCAAAGGGCAGAGAGAGATGAATACTAGTTTGCAGTATATTTTCTAAATCGTTATTCAGTCCAGGACCCTAGTTCCTGCCATGGTGTTGCCTACATTTAGGATTACTTCTCCCACCCCACTTAATCTGGTCTAGACAATCATTCACAAGCACACACAGAGTTTGGTATCCTAGGTAGGTGATTCTAAACCTAGTAAGTTGGCAATAGAAATTAACCACCAGACTCATTGACACATAGCAAATAAGAGTACAGAAATGGCTTTTGATCCTAGGCTATCTATCTCCCTTATTACCATTAGTGGATTTGGGTGTTGTACACTGACTTCATGAGTGAGTCTAGTATCTATTACTTAATTACACAGCCATGTTAGGGGCTTGTGAGTCTGCAGGCCTGTAGAGGACTTTGGAGTGTTTTGCCTCAGGATCTGTTTATTATTCAACATTACATCCTGAGATTTGAGCATATTATTAATCCTTTGTAAATATTTGATGAATAATTAAGTGAACAAGCAAAGTTGATTTATCTCCAAATACCCAATAGCTTTCTGCTTGGGAAGTATCGAGACTAGTTTGTATGTTGGGAGGTAGTGATGGCAGGGAGCAGTGCATGGTCAAGGAAAAGAGAAGGAACAAAGATGCTGCTGCCTTCATGGATTACATATAAATTCTATATACAAGAATATTTTACTGCATCATATATACAGTCAAAACTCCAAGAGTAGCATTTGTAATCATTTATTACATCTTTCAGCACAAAGTATGCTTAAACATTCCAGAAAAATTCTCACAACATGAAGAATGCTTTCCAATCTGGTATTTTTATCTACTCCAATGGTTTATCTTACAGTATAATTGACTGTATGGGCCCTGGGAGTATTTTAACCTCATAGCTTTAATCATTAGGACATAGTGAGAGGAAGTTCCAAGTGATGTCTGAAGTCCATAACTTTATTGTTTTTGTATTACTTTATAACATAGGCATAGATTCCAGGTTTGCTTGGACAAGGAAGGAGAATCTCAGAGATCTTGCTGGAGTCCTATTCTGTCAGGAATAACAAGATTGTGCTTGGAAATTTACTTGGTCTTCCATTACCCAGAGGAATCACTTGCTGCTTGTAGACAAAGTTAAATACACCTTATAGCAAGATGCGCATTGACTACAAAATATTTGAGAGAGCCTTTTAAATTAATGAATATTTCTAGAAACTGTGACAGATACTTTGGGTCCTTATAGAAATGCATAACCTTCCTGAGTAAACATAGGAACAGACATAAAACATTGAGCAATATAAGCCCTTAGATATAGAACATGCAACTACAACTACATACGGAATTATATCATGGATATTAGGTATTCCAAGTAAGTGGATATGCAATGGATGAATTATAAAGAAAAGGTAGAAAATGAGATTTGGGCTATGAGTGGGGTTACAGATACTAGGCAACATGATAGCTTTTGTCTTAGTTACTTTTCTATTGCTGGTATAAAATACCTCAAACAAAACCAACTTAAGAAAGGAAGAATTTCCTTTGCGCCGCTGTTCAAGATTGTAGTACATCATGGCAGGGAAGACACACCAGTGGCAGCTTGAGAGAGCTGGTCACATTGCATCGACAGTCAAGAAGTCCATGTTCAGCTTGCTTTCTCCTTTTGAGTCAGCCCAAGATCCCAGCCTAGGGAATGACTCTACCCACACTGGGTGAGTCTTCCCACATAGGTAACCTAACCAAAATAATACCCCACAGGCATGCCCAGAGTTCTACCTCACAGGTCATTCCAGATCTCCTCAATTTAACAATTGAGGTTAACAAACTCAGCTGTGTTCCATGCCTGCTTGCATTTATTCTCTGTAAATTCGGTAAGATTAGTTACTAATCAATTCCTGCTTTCTAGATCCAGAAACTAATCTTAAGAATTGTTAGGACTGGCACAGTAGAGGAACTAGTCAACCCCAGGAAGTCTGGTGATAGAAGTCCCATACTCAGCCACCATACATTTCTCTATAGTGGCCTATACAAGCTACTAGTAGCTGGTGTTTGCAAGTACATAGCACACATAACCGAAGATGACTGTTCCATGAAGTGTGTTCTAGCCCAGGCTCATCTCCAAAGAGAAGACATTACTAGGACATTTATTTCATTTTGGCATAGCAGACTTCTTACCCCCATCACTTGAGGGGTTAGGAAATTGACCTTTTTTGTTAATCAAAGGACATTCACTTTTCTATAGTGATGCTTTATTGTGTCTGGTACAGTATGCAAAATAAAGTCTTTTAAAGTCTCAATAAATCTGGTCTCTAGCATGAAAGAATCACAGATACAAACTTCATATTGTTCATTTGGCAAAATATCGAAACTTTCATGCTTTCTAAATATAGACTTCTCAAATTCAAAGATGATTTTTCTGGTTATTATCATGAGCCCATAATAGCAAAACATCTAGTGAGAGAATGCCTTCCTCCACTTCAAGTGTAAATACTATCTAGTGAATGAGAGGTTACTTGGCTTCTTTATATTGATGAGAAAGCTCTTTTTGGCTCAGTACCAAGGATCACATTATATTGTGTTGGAGATCCAAGTATATCATATCAGGATTTAGATTCTTTATCACTTTAAGTATCTCTAATTATACAAAATTGAGATGTTCCAAATTTGACAAAGAACATAAAAGAAAGACAAATAATGCATATCCAGACTTATTCATATATATATATATATATATATATATATTATTCCTTCTCCCCTACATAGAAAGAGCTATGCTAGTCTCCTGAAAGGAATATATCCTCTCCTTTCCCTTTTCCATCACATATTCACCGATTCCATTGATTTTTTTCCTTTCAAACAACATTCATATTATCATATTACATTTTAGTCTGATTGATGCCATCATATCACAAATTATGAGTTAACTGAATGCAGGTGTTCTATCTATTTTGGTGTTCTCAGAGCCTTATAGGATACAGTTTTAGTATTTCATTCATGTCTCTAATCCTTTATTACATTAGTGTACAACTTGACTTCCAAAGGGTAGGAATTGCACTGTTTGCTGTAAGGCAGTGGTTCTCAACCTTCCTAATGCTGTGACCCTTTAATACAGTTCCTTATGTTGCAGTGACCCCAACCATAAAATTATTTTTATTGTTACTTCATAACTGTAATTTTTCTACTGTTATGAATCGTAATGTAAATACTTTTGGAGATAGAGGTTTGCTAAAGGAGATGCAACCCACAGGTAGGGTCTTCTCTGACCTAAGCCACATCCACGTGTTGGACAAGTGAAGATGAATTAAGGACTTTGAAGAGACTTTTCATTCTGTGACTAATGGGAATTGATGTAAAATACCCAAACTACTTCTTCCTTGGGATAATAGTTCAGGAGTATGGTCTACTAGAGTTGCTCACAGAAAAATGGCTTCATTGCTATCAGAGAAAAAGGAACATATTAACTCATCTTTCCTTGTCTGCCTGCTTTTTCTCACTTATTCATTTCCCATTCAGACTATTCTTTACATTCATTATAAACTACTTTCACCTCACTCCTTGACTTAAGGAAAAATAATCATTCTATACATAAGAGTCCAGTAAATGCCCTTTTAATTAGACCAAATTAGAGAGAAGCAGAGTGTAATGTGAGCTAAGACCTGTAAGTGCTGTGTTCCCTAAGTGCTAGGGACCCATTAGTCAAATGTGAGCTCTTGTAAACATGACAGGCACTGTGATTCCAAGGCAGCAGTCCTAGTTGTTAAAAGAGAAGAGTACATATCAGGAACTCTGACTTCTATTTTTAGATCTCCTGCTGACACAGAAAACCTGTTTCCCAACAGTACAGTGGTGACCTTATCACACTCAGAGAAATGGTGCATGATGCCGAAGGAGAAAACAGGACTCCATTTGTGGAAGCCACAGAGGAACAGAGAAGGGAAATCAGAACTTAGATCCTGTTCATTGGCAGACATGGTGCTGTATGATTTCATTTGACAGCTAAATAGAGAGTGGTGTGTTGTCTAGCAGTGCAATGGTCTCAAACAGAATTTAGGTCTTCAAGCTTCCAAAGCCTGGCTCTGAGCCTCAGCCTCCCAAAGAGTGATGGTCACTGTTTGGAAAAATTTTACATTCAAAGGCAAATTTACAAAATTATGTAAAACCACGACTCTATTACGGATATAAAATCAAAACATATTAAAAAGTAGTTAATTTATCAGTCAATTAGGAAACCAGAGAGATGGCACAGCCAGCTCAAAACAAATTCTAAAGAATGGGAGCAGAACAAGAATAGTGAAATCCATATAGAAAGGCAGGCAAGACTTCTCCTCACCACAGGGGGGAAAGAAGTTACTTAAGAGTTTAGGGAACAAGATTTGCATATCCAAGAGATGGTTTGCATTCTTGCTAGTTATATATTTGCATAGTAGTACAGTAAAAGGTAAAAGGATGTTTGATACAGAAAATGCATAGTTGTTCATTAAAGGGAATTTTTTCTCAATATTAATGACTATTAGATTTAATAATATAAAACCTACTAGGAGTGATCAGATGTTTTTTTCTACAGTTTATACTCTTTAAAATTCCAGGTCTTTCCCTTAGCACTGTGAAGAGAAGAAATAAAAATGCAAAGCAGAGAAAACAACTTATTGTCAAATAAAGGGAGAACCTTAGCCTAGAATGCACACATTCAGGGTTATATGACTGCAGCAAGAGAAAATCTCAACGTTTCTGAACAAGGTCCTTCTGTGGTAGGAGAAGGACAAAAAGAGAAATAGCTGACATTTCATGCACAGTATCTTGTTCTCTTCTCCCAGCAAAACTGAGAATTTGGTAAAGAGAAGATATTTTATCTTTTAAAACAGAGGACACTGGAGCCCAGAGTAATTAAATAGCTTCCAAATTAAGTAGTCACACAAATAGAGTATAGTAGAGTCATGGTATTAAACCCAGCTTTCATGACTTGAATGACTTCTTAATGTTATTCCATGGTGGAGAGGGTGACAGTCATGAAGTTTGCTAATCCCCACCTCAAACAGAAAAGCTCAGCAGAGGCTTCAGAGGAGCACATTTCCCGTTGGTGATTCTCATGCTTCGTCATAATTCCTTCATTCTGTTGAGTGCTTTGCAGAGACAACATAGAGTTCTCCTGTGACCTCATAGACTTAGATAACACCATTGATTTAAATAAATTATTTGTGTGGAGGAGGGGTAGAAACTGAACTCAGGAAACTCCACATATGCTAAGCACTCGCTTCACCACTAAGCTATGTGGATTACCTTTCCAGTGAATTACACTTTCAAGGTGAAGAGATAAATACAGTTTTGTTTTCTCACACAAAGGCTCATACTTTTGGTCAATAACATACATTATTTAGTGCCTACTGTGTGATCAAATCTATGCTGAGTACTTAGGGGAGCATACCAATGAATCAGATACAAGCCATGACGTGTAGACAGCATACTACAAAAACTTAGAGAAATAAAAAATAAAATACAGAATAGCACAACATAGAAAAGCATCTAGGATTTGGGAAGTGTCAAGAAAGATGATATTCACATCAAATAATAAAAAATTAATAAAGTGTCATTAGGTTTAAAAGAATGAGAGCAGCAAACATGGAAGCAAATGTGTGTATGTGCATGGATCATATCCATGAATGATTATTATAACCCAAAGGACAGTGTACTTTCTTCTTTACAAATTATTAATACCAAAAAATCTATTTTCAATTTGTAAGACCTAACAAGTTGATGAACTTGCTATTCATTTTGCAAAGTAGTAGAGAATTCAATTAACGAAAGACAGTGGTGTTTAATTCTATTTGTGTAACTTCCTAAAATGAAGGGAAATGTCATTTGAGTTTATGAGAAATTCTCAGGTCTCCTTATTTCTACCCTGATTTAAAATGGCACATAAAATTGTCTTCTCAGGGCAAGTGGATCTTCACTTCTTATCTGAAGCAATCCCAAGACAGAAGGAACCTTATGTTTTTCAGCACTTCTCTGGCAGATGACATTTTATTGTGACATAAATATAAATATATGTAGATTACACCTACAAATTAAGCCTGAAGGTTCCATTTTGATTCTAAGATCTTAAAAACAAGAAATGGAGCTTGTACAACAAACAAAGTACTCTGAATTTCCCCAAACATTAATAACCACTTTATGGTCACTATGATCTTGCAATAAACAAAAAGGCACCACTTTACTTGGCTGAGAAACATCTCTTGGAGATGCTTTGTTTGGAGCATGCTTTTTTTTCCTGTTTCAACTGACATTTGTCACAGAATGATTCAAGAGATTTTTTTTGCAAATTGTTTTTGACTCATCATTAATGCTTAGATTTCTCATACTTAGCTCCTCAATTCACCAAATTCATCAAATGTAACGACATATAATGGGCACTCAATAAATACTTGATGTTATGAGGGACTAGAGGTATCTAAGAATAAAATACATCAATTTCAACAAATGTCTGCCAATTTAATTTAGAATTTAATTTTATAATGAACAAACACAAAGTGTGAGGTTTATGATGCTTTCTTGTTTTTTAACAGTTCTTTTTATTGCAAATAATTTCTCTCATACAATATATTCTTATCATCATCCCCCAACTCCTCACAGATCCTACCGATTTCCCCATCCACCCAATTCTACCCTTTCCCATTTTCTTTATCTTTAGAGAACAAATAAACAAACACACACACACATACACACCATAGAAACGCAAAATCAGAAACAATAGTATAGAAGCAAAAGACCACTAAGACAAAAATTACCTAAACAAAGCAAAATAAGACAAATATCTGCAAATACCTTGAGTTCATTTTGTGTTGGCCATCTATGCTGGACATGGGGCCTATCCTTAAGTGTGGTTTATATATCCAATGAGACTCCATCAGAGAAAACTAATTTTCCCTTGTAAAGCAGATGTCAATTGGAGATAGCTTCTTGGTTAAGAATGAGGGCTTGTGTACACTTCCTCCTCTCAGCACTGGGACCCTGTCTGGCTTGAACCTGTGCAGGCCCTTTGCATGCTTCTATAGTCTCTGTGAGCTCATATATGTGTCAGTCTGCTCTGTCTGGAAGTCACTGTTTTCTTGGTGTCATCCATTCTCTCTTGTATTTACAATGTTTCTGCCCCTTCTTCCTCATAGCTCCCTAAGCCCTGAAGACGAGTTTACTAACTTTATACCCAAAATGTGTATAGACACTTTATAATTCATAAGCTTTGTTTAAAGAGAAACATTGTCATGAGAAAGTCATATGGCTGAAAATTATTTTAATTATAGCACTAGCATTTGTTTAGTGAAGCAGAAGAATGTTATCTCATTTCATTAGCACATAGCACATGAAGGGTTGCTATATTTACTTGCATTTTTATAATTTAGTGGTTCTCAAATGGGGGAGAATTTGTCATGGGGGAGCATATGTAAATACCAGGGCATATTTCTTCCAGAAGTAAGGTGCTTCTGGTACCTAGTTGACAGAGACTAGGGATGCTGCTAAAACATTCTATAATGATCAGGAAAACTCCCCACAACCAAAAATGATCTATACCCACATGCCAATGACACCAAGGTAGACACATATTATTAAAAAAAATAAGTCAACAATAATCATTTCAAAACCAATGCTGGATACACGGGTTCTCCAGACAAAACATTCATGCAGAATTCCAGGAGCAAGAAAGATGTAGAGAGTGGTAGATTCTTGCCAAAGAGGTCTGTGAAGCTGAAAAAAAAATCTGTTTACAGAGAAAAGAGAGAAAAAATTGATAAGATCAGCAACATTTCAGTAAATATTAGCATTAGAGGTTGTTACATTATAGTATTAAGATTTCAGTTTAGTCTATACTAAAATGATTTAGGAGTGGGGAGGAAGGACTAGAGAGGTAGCCCAGCCATTAAGAAAACTTAGTTTTTGCAGAGGACCCAGGTTCAATTCTGAGCACCTACAAGGTGGCTCACAACCATCCATAACTGCAGTTCCAAGGGATCCAATGCCCTCTTCTATCCTCTGGGGGCACTAGGCATGCATGTGGTTCACAGACATACATACAAGAAAAATACTCATATACATAAAAGTAAAATAATTGATTTGGGTGATGTACTTCCTGAGTAGATATAGCCTGAAATTTGAGGAAGTTGTAACAATGATAGTAATATAATGAGCATTACTGTTATTAAGAGCAAAAACTATTCATTGAACAAATATGTACTCACTACAAGATACTACTAAATCTCACAATTATTACCACTAATCCTATGATAAAGAAAAGTTAAGAAATTCAGAAAGTTTCTGTGATCTGTTTAGTCAACATCTGGTAATAATCAGAACTAGCACTGAAGACAAGACAAACTTGTAGCCACCATACTTCAAGTCACTTTTTATTAATATGATTCAAAGTCTACATTTTTTCAAGAGAGAATTAGTTCATACTTGATGCTCCTGTGTATTGTTGATAGTACTTTCTTCCTTTAAAGTGTATAAAGTCAGGCATGGTGGTTCATGCTTGCAATTGTCACTTTTTATTAATATGATTCAAAGTCTACATTTTTTCAAGAGAGAATTAGTTCATACTTGATGCTCCTGTGTATTGTTGATAGTACTTTCTTCCTTTAAAGTGTATAAAGTCAGGCATGGTGGTTCATGCTTGCAATTGAAAGGCACAGACAGAAGGTTGTTTGCTTTTAGGGCCACCTTGGCTGTATATCAAGACGACGTGGACTGCGACTCAAAACAAAACTGGTCACCCAACATGAAATGGAGTACCTATCCTATTCTTTAAACCGTGGAGAAATCCACAGTGTACAATGGGAGCAATTTGCCAGCATTTTTAAATTCTCTGAGATCCATCAAAGTCATGTGCCTTATCTGTCCACGCACTACAACTTTGTATAGAATCAAATGATAAGTAGCAATCAGTGGGAAGAACATACATGTGCCACCATTTCATATGAGTTAATTCATTACACTGAATGGAAATTTCCTCATATCTATCAATATAGCTTTTCTTAAACTATGGTTTATGAACTAACCAGGCTATCCTTTATCCCTGAATAATTTGTCCTTCATGAATGTATAGATAGAATAACCAATAGTATATAGTTAATTCATGGTGAATTTTCAATTAAGTTATTATAATCATTTAGATTATTTTTAAAGTATGATGATGACATTTGCAATTTTACTTTTTTCAAATTATATGCTTAAAATCTCTCATCACCAACTGAAAGCCACTATGACAAGACATCCCCCCTTGCAGTATTACTATCTTCCAAGACCTTTTTCATGATCATCAGCACACCATATAACATAAAAAATCATAAGAAATAGTACTTACTTATGTCCAGATATCAGAGTTCTAACCCTTATATCTACATCTATTTAATTCATCCGTGATTTAGTTAGTCTTTATCTCTTGAGCCAACATCAATGATTAGTCTGTTAGACAAAAATTCTTATTCCACAGGAAATTTAACTTCTATATGGAGCATTTAATTTTCCATTTCCATACAAGGGACTCATACCAAAGCAATTGTGATACTTGAAGACATGTTAAATTTTTTACAAGAAATAAAATGAAAAATGAAAATGCCATACTTGTCTATTTGTGACAAGAGAGAAAAACATGACATTTTCATCTCGGAATTCAAAGACTGTTCTTTTTTTGCAAGTAATCTTTCACCCAAAATTGATGTTGGAAAATATCTGGGACAAAACTAAGCATTAATGACTAATTGTCTTGGTGTCATACAAGGTCTTTTCTTGATGCTTACTTTTAAATAAAATATAGCATAGACGTTTTAAAATTATATAATGTTTCTTGTTAGCTTAGAAAGCTCTGGTGAATACAAATATACATTATATTATACATATAAATTTATATAAAGAAGATTGTTTGAAAGTAACCATGAACAAACAGGAATATTTGAAAAGAACATGACATATGTTCAAAATAAGGTCATTTCACCAAGAAGATAGAACAATTCCAAATGTATGCAATTATATATCTGCATATTAATTTTTCAACAAATATTATTTAATTTTTGATTGACTTTTATTCTTGTGTATGTGTATTGTGTGATATGCATGTGAATGCAGTGATCACAGAGGACAGAAGAGGGTGCTGTATCACCTGGAGCTGGAGTTAGAGGTAGCTGTGTGCTTCCTGATGTGGGTGCTAGGACCTGAACCCAGGTCTTCAAGTGCTCTTAATTGAGTAGCCTTCTCTCTAGTCCCTCTGCAAATATTCTTAATCACAGCATTTACCACCACTGAACTGATTCTATTCAATGCCCTCTTTGAAACAACACTAATCTCAACCCTATCATTACCCCTCAAAGTAAACAAAACAGAATGGTTAAATGCAGGTCTTTAGTTCATGGTTTATATGTTGACTGGCTCATTACCTCTATTGTTAGTGTTAATTTATGTCTAAAAGCACACAGGCCTGTTGAACTTTTTAGTAACATGTAGAAGAATCCAAAGTAGATGAAACATACATCGATAGACTTGATGGAAGAAACAAACATTTCTATAACAACAACATATCCGTGCACCATTTTCAATAGAAAAGAGTGTACACAGGGAGATCAATAAGGAAATAGAGAACATGAACAAAATTTTAAACCAACCTGATATAATGGACATACACAAAATGCTCTACCAACAGTAGAAGAGTATACTTTCCTCAATTACACCCAGAATATTTTTCAGAGATGTAAAGTAAGTTTCAATAAATTTTTGATATTTGAAATCATTAAAAGTATCCTTTCCAAGCAGGGTGGGTAGTAATGCTAGGGATCAGTAATACACAGAAAACTACAAATTTCACCACGTTTTAGAAATGAACACATTCTTAAACAACTCATGAATAAAATAAAAAAAAGATAAATAAAAAAGCCCACAATATATCTAATTACAGGGTGCAAGGAAGGCAGTGCTTAGAGAACAAATTATAAGGTAAATGTCTATATTAAAAAGAAGAAAAGTCTCAAATTAATAACATATATTTATACTTCAACAATTAGAAAAAGAAGGGAGAACTAAACTCAAACCCTGAAGAGGAATTTAATATTAGAGTGGAGTACAAAAAACAGAGAATAGAAAAACAGTTGAAGGACAACAAAACCAGAAGTTGAGTCTTTCAAAGTCAATAGAAGTAACCAAGTAACAAACATTTAGCTAGGCTGACAAAGGAAAAACTGAAGATGATTAAAATAATGAAAATCAGAATAAAATATCACTGATGGCCTTACAGAAAGAAAAGATATTTTAAAGATTAGAAACAAGTTATATAGTTAGGTTAAATTTAAAAATACCTAGAATACATTAATTACGTAATGGACTCAAGATTGAATAGAAAGTCTCAACAGACATAGAAGAAATAAAAAGATTGAAACACTAATCAAAACTCTCTCAACAAAAGAAACTTCAGGATCAGATGGCTTGTCGTTTGAGTTCTATCAAATATTTAAAGAATTGACACCAATTCTTTTCAAATTCTTCCAAAAAATAGAAAATGAATGATCCAACATAAAACTCAAAGTAATATATATTAATAGAATGAAGAAAAAAGTCTCATGATTATTTCAGTTGGTGCAGAAAAGACATTTATAGAATTCAAAATTTATGGATTAAAAATCAGTCTTCACCTTGATGAAGGGCATTTATAAAAATATACAGTTAGCAACATGATCTAAATGTACGCTTTCCCTGAGAAAGAAACTGAAAGATTTTCTGTCATGATTAAGAAAAAGACAATTTGCTGTTCTATAACTGATGGTCAACATAGTGTTGGAGGTTTTATCAATAGCAACTTAAGAAAAATAAAAAATATGGTATCCAAGTTTAAAATGAAGAAGTAGAATTATCTCCATTCCCAAAGGATGACAGCAGATGTACAGAAAGCCTTCCAAGCACCTGAATGAATGCTACTAGAACTAATGCATTGCAACATGAAGATCACAACAAACAAATCAGATTGATATTCTATAGAATTTAAAAGAAATATTTGAAAAGGGAAATAAAACAAAAGCAGTAACTCACTCAGTTAGTAACATGCTTCTCTTGTTAGTATGAGGACTTGAGTTCCAGTTCCCAGAACTAGTTTAAAGTCATGTGCAGTGGCATACAGACACGTGTAATCCCAGGCATTCATGAACTTGTAATTTCAGCAATACTGAGATGGGAGGCAGAGATGGGTGAACCTCTGGTAGTTTGTTGGCCAGTTAGTCTAGCCTTACCTGGTAAAGTTCTAGGCCAAGGGGAGAACCCGAATGCAATAATAAAGTAAAACTGTATAAGCAATGACACCCAAGGCTGCTCTCTGACCTACACCCTTGTGCGCTTGCATCTGCACACATTTACACACTACTCACAAAAGTTCATTTTCAATAAAATTTAAGAAAATAAAATTGTGATGTAGACATTAAATCAGGAGTATGGAGGTTTGTACACTGGAAAATACAAAATACTAGTCATATAAATTAATGAATGCATAAATAAATGGCAGGGCATCTCATGTACATCAGTAGGCAAATTTAATATTCCAACAACATTAATACTGCCCAGTGTGATCTACAGAGTCAAGCAATGCCTTTCAAGTGAGTTGGGGTTAGATTGCTGAATCTCATAGGAATAAAAAAAAAGTAAAGGAGGAATGCGAGTGAAAGGAAAAAGGGGGGGAGTTAAGAAGAGAGAATGAGGACTGGAGAGATGGCTGAGCCGTTAAAGGCTAGTCCCACAACCAAAACTATAAGAGAGAATGAGAACAAGAAAGGGAAGGATTTGGGGAAGAGACTGATTAAAAAGGCTAGATAGTTATATTCTGTTTTCTGTCTAATTCTCATCCAACTCATTGTGCTGATAAATCAATCAGAGATGTTCATGTTTTCTTTCTACACGTTACAGAGCATAGTCAATTCATTGGTGATCACATCTAAGAGCATGTTCTTTACAGTCAAAACATCGAATCAGATTATTGGACTAAAATACAAATGTGTTGGCACATAGTAGGATAACCCTTAAAAGCAAATTAAAAAAAAAAATCCTTCAACCCAAAGAAATTGTGGATTAAATGTTAGTATTTAGGTGCCCTCTATCATTAGGATAGAAGCCAATTAGGACAAATGTCCATTGGCTTCAGGAATTTTGCCCTTCTAATTAAGAAAAGAATCCTTAAAGTCAGACAGTTTCTGCTACTTATAAATGCTATGGCCTTAAGAAAATCAATGTGTGTCAGGGTTCTATAGAGCAACAGAAATGATAAAATGCATATATAGTAAGAGAGAATTATTAGATTGGCTATACTATACAGTTGGAGTAATCCACCAATGCCTATCTCACACCAGAGAGGCTGAGTAGTTGTTCAGTTCATGAGGATAGATGCTTCAACAGTCCCTCTGGCAGTGACAACCTAGAGGATTTCTGGAGCGCCACTGGTCTTCAGTCCACTTTGGAATCCTAAGGAAGCTGCTTGTCATATCAATGAAGGAACCAGCAGAAGCAGCAATAGTCTAGATTATAGAAAATAATAATGAAGGCCAATTGAGCAGAAAGCAGTCCTTCTTCCACACCCCTTTTTTCAGGGCTGCTGTGAGAAGGTATCACCCACATGTAGGGTTGGTCTTCTCACGTCAATTAAGGCAGTCAAGAAAATCCATCACAGACATGCTCACACGTCCACCCAATGGAGACAGTTCTTCACTGTGGCTCTCTTCCCAGGTGATTCTAGGTTGTGTCAAGTGGACAGTTAACATTCACCAGCATAGTTAACTACTTTTTTCTCATCTGTAAAGTGCAAGCAGAATATTACCTACCCACTGAGGGATGACATACAGTGCTCACTCGCACACAGTGAGGTTTTAATGTGTCAGTTCTTACTATACGCATGTGTTAACACCTTACTTTTACAATAGCTCACTTTCCCCAGGTTTTTCTTTCCAAGTTTTTGTGTGTAAATATGAATGCTCCTTCAAATGAAATGCCCAGGACTGAAAAGGCCAGATACTAAGGATCAAGAAATATAAAGTATTCAGTAGAGTAGAAAAGAAAGCCTCTTATGAGGATTAAGGCAATGTAGGTATACATGTTCATGTATATAGGTACACATGCATGTGTTTGTATGAATCTTGTCAGCAGAGGACAACCTTGGGTGTTGTTCTTCAAGTCCACTTTTGTTGAGACAGGGTCTCTCACTGTCATGCAACTCACAAAATACGTCAGAGCTGGTTGATCAGGGATTCCCAAGGTTTTGCCTGTCTCCATTTCCTTTGTGCCGCGGTTACAAGCATTTGCCAATACACCTGGCTTTTTAAAAATGTGGTTTCTGTAGATTGAACTTGAGTCCTTGGACACACAGGAAAGCACTTTACCTATTAAGCTATCTCTCCAGCCCTCTAAACTTGATGATGTTAATGTGCTTAGGATATGATAGTTTAAAAGTATTTTAGGTTCCAGAAACACACCCACAATGCCAGTTAGCAGGAAGAACAAAATAAATGATAATATGGCTCAACCTTCTGAACGTTTCCAATTGGATAGATCAGACAAATAGATAATTTATAATATTTTGACAACCAAGGTTTAAAATTTCAAGTTCCTCTTTAAAATGTTATAATAGTGTAAAATGAGTTTGATGAGCATTTTGGAATGGCTTTACACTTTTTTTAACATTTCTGTTGTCTCATCATTTGTTTTCTATTTTGCTTTATAAAGTTTCATAAAATGTATCCAATAAGCTGATATAAAAGGAAGTATTTCTTTGTGGCGAGGGGGAAAAAAGCAAACATGTACAAATTCTCATGAATTGGCCCTCATTGTCTAATTTATTTCTTACTTGCAGAAAATAGATTTGTGATAGAATTGTACGGCCAAGAAAGACTAACATTTTTCCTACCAGCATTTGAGGAAGGCCTCATGCCAAACTCCTCTTCATTCAGAGCTTACCGGCTGGTTAGGTACAGAGCCAACTAGGGTGTTGCTTGTCCTCAACTGATGAGAATTTGTCAAGTAAAGAGGAATGCATTTCTGCAGAGGAAAACAGTGAGCAAATAGATGGTTTCAAACAGGATTTTCCCATCTCATAAAGTATTGGGGGAAATGCCAACAGAGGCAATAAATATATTCCCCAGAAAAACATAAGGCAAGGAATCATCAGATAGTGACTTACTTGTTGACAAAAGGCAAGAAGAAAAGGCTAGTGGCAGTCTAATCCTGCATCTCTCAATAGAAGAGTAGACAATGTGGCAATCCTTGCTTACCACCAAATCTACTCTGGCAATGGTACAGATATTAAGTGACACTTCTGCCTGTGTTTATGTCTTAATGCAAGTTCATTTAGTTTGCTTTTTATTTTTGTACAGGTTTTTTCACTAAGAGTCAGAGGATATATAGAAGAAAAGAGGTAAATTCAGAGGCATTATAAGAATCAAAGAAACACACTGATTTAGAGGTGATCCAAATCCACCTGGGCCCCTAAATTCAGCCCAGTATTGATTCCATGATCCAGGTTATTTCATTACCTTTGGTAATGTCTAAAACATTGATGATCTAAATATTAAAGAAAAGCAGTCAGCCAAATTTCTATTGTTGCATAAACTTATGCTGGTGAATTCAGTTAAATGATTTTACCTTATATTTTCTAAATTCAAAACTCTTTGGAGGTAAGTTACCATTGCTTAATTGTCATTATTCAAAATATTAGTGGGAAGTTATCATGCACTTCTGGGTAATTTTTTTCTTTGCAGTCTCATCATCATTTTCATTTTATTTACATCTTTAACCACCAATGTTGATGGAGCTGTAATATTGCTTCAATGTCTATTGCAATATTTTTATTGCATTCTGCAGGTCCTCCAGTAAACGTTACTTGCAATATTTTTATCAACAGTTTTGGATCAGTCACAGAAACCACCATGGTAAGTGCTACAGTGCCACTGGCAAGAGAAAAACGTGACTCAATTATGCTATGAACACAACCTGTCAAATTTTCTATTGTTCAACTTCCAGGGCCTCCTGTAAATGTTACCTGCAACATATTTATCAACAGCTTTGGGTCAATAGCAGAAACTACAATGGTGAGTGGGACTGAGCATTGAAGCCATCGTGTGAAGGAATGGGATATGGGATCACAGTGCTGATGCATATTTATGTGACATTTACTGAGTGCCAATTTCTAACGTCACCACCATCTAAAAACAGACACTTACTTATACACCTTCATTTCAGAATGTCATTTGTCAAGGAGTTACAGCTTAAAACCCAATGATCTTTTACCCATTACCCCAGAGCAATTTTGTAAGCACATAATTTTTGTTAAGTTTGGTAGAATGAGCAGCAATAAACATGGTGTGTATTTAGGAATATTAAAATATGTGCATTTCCAATGTTTTGTGAGTATGAATTTCAAAGTTTGACACATACTTGACATTTCCAGTCTTTTACTTATCATGAAAGCTGGGATATCATCAAGCCTCTCTGTTGTACATTTATATCACAAATAGGAATTCATAAGAGCATGCATATAAACTCCCATGTTCACATATGCATATATAATTTTGTTGGCAACAGAAAGTAATATTAAGATCACAGCAATTACAAAAATATGAACACCTTCGTAAAACATAAAAATATTAAAAATACTCATTAAAGACTTATGGTGAAAACATCACTTACATATTAGAAGTAGATTCAAGTACTATACAGTGTGCTACGATGGCTTGTTGCCAGTCACCCATACCATTAGATCATTAACTAAACCCCACATAGCTCTAGGTTACAGTATGGAGATTACATATGGGGTAATATATCTCTTTGGTATCCACATGATTTATTTAAAGTTCTTAGTCAGTTTAATTTACATGGTTATTAAATCATATAGCCATTTTATTGGATGAGACCAAAATGAAATAGTAGTTGAATCTGATCAAATATTATAGCAGCTGAATCCTACAAAGCTCAAGAGGTAAAAAATGAACATATGATTCCATTGAGAAGGGAAAAAATGTTGTGAACTTTCTCTCTTATGCTTCTAAGATCATGTTTAATGAATTACTGTACTTTGTGGTTCTTTTGATACTAGGAGAAATAATTTACTGTTACTAGTCAGTTTTATTGGCAAAACTTAAAATACAATGTGTATCCAGTACCCATTTAAACATTATTCTGAAACAGCATTATCCAGAAGATTTTAGCAGGACATGTAGTACATTAAGAAATTTACCTAAATAAGATAGCTTTGATAGGGCTATAAATGACTCATAAGAAACACTAAGCATGAAAAGAATAACCCAACTTTAGACTTGACACTCAGTTTCTGTCTTTTCTTCTATTGCTTTTATCTTTAAAAGAGGGACAATGTTTCCAGTAGCCCACTGTCACCAGCTTTACACGATGGCATTCAATGACCGTATTTGCACGACCTAATGCTGATTGCATTAATTAGATTCCTAAGCTGCCTTGATTAAATGTCCCTATTGCATTTTACTCTCAATCAAAAATGTAAATATGCACCTTTTCAGCGTTTGTTAATACAAGAAGCTAAACATTTAAGGAGATAAAAATGGAAGTTATGGATACCCAATTTTCCTCAGTCTTTAGGACTTGCCGAGCTGTTTAGTAAATTGGCTGCTGCTTAGGTGCTTCCTGGACACTTAGTAAGTGTCCTTTGTCAAGTTTCCTATGAAAAAAGGAAACTGTTGCTCAAAGGTAATGTCAGCAGCCTGTCTATCTGCTGTGTAAGATAGATCAAATTGCATGTAAGAAGAGTGTTGCATAGTGTGCTTCTTTTATTTCACTTATTAGATTTTGATGTAATGATAAGCTTTTTTGGTTTTGAAAATGCATATATATTGTTTTCTCATGGCTTTGGTGTGAAACTAAAAAAAGAACTTTTTACAAACGCTTATCATGTTTATGTCTAAGAAGAAATTCTCATGTCATCTAGGGTAGGAATTAGCAAATGCTTCCTGTAAAGGGACAGACAGCAAGTATCTAAGAATTTGGGAGCCAGATGGTCTCTCTCATGCCTACTCAACTCTGTCCTTTGGTGGAGGGCAGATACTAATACTGATAGTGACCAAATGAATGTGAGCACACTCCAATCAAACCTTACTTGAAAAATAGACTGGGTCAAATTAGTATTTACATTGATGATATTTCAATGTTCATAATAGTGTAAAAAAAGTTCTGGCTTCCAAGATGACTGAAGCTTTGCCTGGGTGTCTAACTGGTGTAACCTGTCTTAATTGGGTCAGGCTACAAAGTAGCACAAACTGGGTGGTTTACAAACAGCAGAGTTTATTTCTGCAGTCTTGGAGGCTGGAAGCCCAAGAGTAAGGTGCCATCACACTCAGGTATTATGAGGAATCTGGTAAGGTTATAGCCTTCTTGTAGCTTCTCATTCTAGGAAGTTTTCTTTCTCTGCCCTCATAATAGAATAACATCTTAAATCTATTGTCTCCCAATACTATCATGTTGGGAGTTAGAATTTTAAAAGTGAGGTTTGTGAGGTTATAAATATTTAGCCTAGGATATACTTGCATGTTGTCACAGCATAACCTTCCGTTATCAAAACTCTAGGATTCTACAATCTGATACGTCCTCAAAATTTGACTCACAAAATTTGGTTAAACACTAAATGGAATATCAACTAATTACAGTTGAAATCAGAAATCTTAACTTCCATGCATATCAATAAAGTAATAGAGGCCATCAATTAGTGTTGTTTTCTGGGGATAACAGTTTTGATTTGTCTGCAATTTCTGGAACTATTTTTTCCAAGAATACTTCTAAACTGAGTTTCTGATTATGTTTATTGTACTCTTGCTTTACACCTCATTCTCTTACAGTGACTGAAGTAGCATTATCCAATGATTTAGTTTTGGTTGAATCTTTCTAAAGAAGGGGTGATGATCACCTGTCTCAAGAACTCAAATTTCTTTTGATACTATACAGTTAGCCTCCCCCCCCCATTACTGAAATCACACTAACTTATTGTTAATGCTGCCTGTTAACAAAATATTGGCTTACTTACAGATCCAATACAAAGGTTCCCTTCTTTGATACAAGTGTTGGAGATATGTGCTCACAGGACAACATATTGTTGTTTCTTTAAGGAAAGAACATCATGATGATGTTATTAAATTCAATAATTTGTGTATTTTTTGATTAAGAGGGACATGAACTTGTTGGTATTTGATCCTTGTACTATGATTATTCAGCAGATGTAATTTTGTATGATTTAAAGATTTAAGAGACTAAGAAGGGATATATTCTTAGACAGGTTATATTCTGGTTTTGAAATGTCACTTTATCCTTACCTTATTTCTTTGCCCTTTTCTTTAGTTGCTGATAACAATTGAATTTACAGGATAAGGAATATATTTACCACCCACTTTTTATTAATGTTAAGGCAGAAATAGAAAATATTGGCAACATAAGTAACAGCCAAGGGTATTTCATACCAGCTGTATGACATTCTCCCAATGACTGGAGCATCAGAAAATGGAGATGAGAAGCTTTCTTCTGAGCTTCAAATGGCTGCCTGGAGAGATGGGAGTGGATTCTGTGTGATTTGGGCCTTGTAGGTGCTGATGTGCTACCCATGCCTCAGCAGTAGTTTCTGAATCTTGGCACATTCACCAGATGTGAGGGATAGCTAAATGTACATAAATGTATTTGCCAGTTACTGCTGCACTACAAGAGTTACTTTGCCACTGATTTAAAATTGCATTTCTGAGGAACTTCCTGAGAAGAAGGTAGATAGAAGCTGACATGGTTACTTGTGTTATAACCACTGAAAGAGCATAAAAGTTTCCTTTCCTTCAGTAATTGAATGAGCACATCCTAAGATGATGCTAACTGACAAGAGATAGCATATTATTATGTCTATTATTTCTGACATCTTAAAGAATAATCAATACATTTCCGTAAACCTTATTCTGTTACACTGATACAGAAGATGAACTTGCTCCCTAAATTAACACTGAAATAATAAAGCCCACATCCATCATAAAGCAATTGCCTACCACCATAATTTAAAATACAAGTTCTCCCATTAAAACTAACACAGTTTTGAGATTATGGAAAATGTTTTTGGAGTGTTGACAGGTTTAAAAACCAAAGTGTGACATAAACATTATGGATATATAAATATATCTTCAATATATTTATAATTAGATTAAAAAGCGCACACATGCCAAGCAGTAAGAGGTAATGATAAGGTTTGATATGAGTAGTTATGAGATCATAACTACTTTATGTACAAATGCAGAGCTGCGTATAATAGTGCAAAATAATTCAGCTTAAGGAAGCAATGTTTATGGAGTAGGCAAGCTTTAGAAGGTATCAGAAAAAAGAAACTTGAAAAATTCGAAATTTGACATAAAAGATTATTATGGAATGTAGGTGCTCATATTACCAGTGTTAAGATAATAAAGATTATGCAATTTATACATGGATTTTGTTTTTAAATGAAATATATGCACATATATAATGTAAATGTTTCTATTACCTTATCCAATGCTCAGAGAGTCAATAATACAGAAACAAATTTTAGTACAAAGACATATGTCATTTATTTGAAGTAGAATCTGTCCTTAGAGAGTACAGGCAATGTAAAAGAGAATACAGTCTGCATTTAAATGTATTTCTCAGTATTTACTTTCCTTTTAATATTTTATTGAGCCTGGAAGCAGCAGAAAAGTCAAAGAAAGACTACAGAATCACATAACTACTCTCTTATGATATGTGTTATTAGATCATAAATTTATTTGTAAATAAACAGAAATGATGCATTGATAAATTACATTTTCCACATGTTTATCATATATTGACAATTATAGTGGACTAAAAAAATTACACAGGCATGGCTGCAAAATATTTTCTTTGGCCATCTACTTTCGCTATATTGTGGGGGTTCCCTTTCTGTTCTTAAATACTTGTAAGGGCTGTTATTTATTTTAAAATGGTGTATCTCATCACAAACAAAATCATGGAAGATATTAATGACTACACACTCAAAGGAATAAATACTTGTAAACCAAAACTCTGGTATATAATTGCTGGATACAAATATATTTCCATTCTACTTATCATTGTTTATAAGTAGTGAAAACAATCTATTTTAAATGATCTTTGGACATTTAATGGTTGAAGTGAGATATAATTGTCTAATTGCTCTTATAAAAATTCTAACATTACAAATAAGTTTATTTCACAATTTTCTTGCTATAAAATTCAAAACAGAAAACCAGGAAACACTGGAGAATACCCATGGGAATTTTCTATGAAAATCTATGTCGAGACATTTTTCTTAAAGGCCATCACTTTAATATTGCGTGTCACTAATTTAATATTCTCTAGGGTAGGTCAACAGGCAAATTTAAATGATTCTCAGGGGCACAGGAGGATCACAGGGAGTTACGATTGTGATTTTGTTGTCCACTGATTTCTACCCAGCTTCACATGGCCTTTTGCACCCCAAAATACTTCCTGGTGAAGAGGCTGCTGTTCTCTGAATAGTCTGACATTTAACCCTTTCACTTTTGTTATGTCCAGCTGCTCCCACTTCCTGGACTTAGAGTATCTCTAGAATTGGCTAGAGGAGAGCCTTTTCTTTCCTATTTCCAATTGAAACAAACATAGAGCCTCTCCCCACCCCCTCTTGGGGAATGGATTCTCAGTCTAGGAATCTAGAAGGAAATGGGTACCATAAACTAGAAAGACCTCATTTCCTTACTTGGGAAATCTTGAAGGTATCTCATGTATACCAACATGTATATGAACACTGGGTTGTTGCATTTTTAATTGTCCCTTCTTTAATTTTCACAAATCAGACTCTCTTACTCACTATTCACACAAATCTCTAATGGTTCAGTAACACCCATTCCCCAAGAGATACCTAACTGCTAATAAACTCTTTCTGACCACAGTCCTCTGGTCTCTTTCAACAACTCTGAAAATGTTGAGATCCTGCTATTCCCTTCATCACTCACCAGAACAGTCAGTTAGGGTAGATGTTGAGATAAGCCCACAAACTGCCTTTGCTCTGATTTGAGAATTTGCTGTACAAAAATTCTAAATGAATGTCACTTGCTAAGCTTTTTCAAGTTAGAATGTTCATATTATACAATAGAGAACATCAGGTAATTTATTTTAATAATGCAGGCTTTCCAGAAGATCTGAGGTTTGATCATTGATTTACGACAGTTGGGAACTATTTGATTATTAGCCTTTTCTAGGCTACGTTAGGCACCTATCCCAAGAACTATGACACTCAAAATGTTCTATGATATTGGTCACAACTATTCTGAATTTTAAAAACTGCCATAGAAATTTTAACAGGTTAGTATATCCTTATCTCTAAAACTTTTTTTTCTTTTGATCATGAAGGGATTAATCAAAATATGCCATCCCTTAGTGGTTTCCATGGTACCTGTCAGAGTAAACAATATCTGTTTGCTTAGGAATAAGGGTATTCTGAGACTTTAGGGACTTAAGTTAGAAACTTGTCAAGTAAACCAAGACAACCTAATCACCATTTAAGAAAAATAGTGACCCAAAGTGCATCTAGATGCCAAGGATGTGGAGATGAAGCCAGCTGGGCTTAAAGGAAAGGTGAGGGAAGAAAGAACAAATGGAGATGTCTATCACCTTTAGCAGCCACAAGTGACAAGAAGCTCTGCAGCTCTGAAACCAGTCCTGAAGGACTAGGAACTACTGCTGATGCCTCAGTCAGAGTCTAGATCATGAAATTAACCAATGCTTCCATGAGCCTAAAAGTCATTGAATATAAGCCCTCAGGAGAGTAGTCACTGACACAAGCTGATTCATTTGCACAGAAAAAATGCCCAGATCATGTGAGAATGGCAGGGTTGGACCCGAGGCTCCCACTAGGGAGAAAACCTTTGTTAGACAGTATTCATATTGGAAAAAAAAAACTTTAAAAATTTCTATTTGAATGAAGCATGAAGCTTTCTACTGTAGACATAATACACTGAGAGAATTCAATAAAATACTCAAGAATTTTGAAAGTAGGTAGTTGTGAAAGAATCATTTTGTCAACATGAAGCATCTTAATGTTAAGATTTTAAGAATATTGGTCTATCATAACATGGTTTTGTAAGATTTTTTTCCTCCCAAATTACACAGTGGGTTTTCTTCCATACAGAGCATCTAAGCAAAAAGAGATTAGAAATCATGTCATCTCTGATTTAGAAAATGAATCAGGTTTATTTGGTAATCTGCCATGACAGTCTGATTTCTGTATTCATCATTGCCTTTTTCTACAGAAAGATCATCTCAAATTAATATTATTTCACCCTAGAATTAATAAATGAAGCATAAAAAATCACGAAAGTCAACCTGTTTAATTGGTGTTCTGCTTCGGTTGAATCTTCTTTCTTCTTCCCCTCCACCTCTAATCCTAGTAGAACTGAGTGCTTTATTTTGACCAAAGTGTACAGAGACTTGTTTGATGAGACAAAAACACTATAAAATCAGAAAGAAGGTGAGAGGGAAATTAAATAGATTTCTTAAGCCAGGTTGGTCAATAAGTAGCTCTTGTATATGACATTTCTGTAGGACTATCGAGTGAATATTTTTCTGAGACAACAGTGGAATGATTCACGGCTGGCATACAGTGAGTATCCAGATGATTCCCTGGATTTGGATCCATCTATGTTGGATTCCATTTGGAAACCAGATTTGTTCTTTGCCAATGAGAAAGGTGCCAATTTCCATGATGTCACCACTGACAACAAGTTGCTGCGGATTTCCAAAAATGGCAAAGTGCTCTACAGTATCAGGTAAGCCTTTGCTGATTATAGCTCTTCCATTTTTAGAGATGTTTGATTCTTCAGGACAGGATGTGTATGAATATATGACTTTGTGAGCTCTTGTTTATTATTTGGATTTTAAAGTAGGTGGAACATTTCAGAAGTTTTCATGGTCATATAAGTGTGTTTCTTCACAACAAAATATATCTAGTAGGTTTATGGACAGTTGATGGTATTGTATAAACATCTAAGCAAATATATTTAATGAAGAAATTACAGGATATTCAGTCTAATTACCTTGAACCATAGTATGTGAATTCCAGTTTCAATAGTTCTTTCATTAATCATATATGAAATATTCAATGGATCTACTTGGTCATCAACAGTTGAATCTGGGTTGAATATGTAGAGACTTTATTCTAACCTCACTTGTGCTTCTCAAAAAACCTAAGACCTTGAGGCTTTGGTCTCTTAATTTTTATTGGGCTTTAATTTGGGACAGAAATTTTTCTGAGATTCCTTTTGTTCTGAAACAGGATCCCTGACCCAGGTTGGTCTACAACTCAATATGTAGTAGAAAATGACCCTGAACTTCTGAGCCTCCCGCCTCTAATTCCTGGGTGCTGAGATTACAGGCATGAACTACCAATCTCAGTGTGTGGGGGACTGGAGATTGAAGCCAGGGTCTCATTCATGCTAAACAAATACTCTAGCAACTGAACTACATATCTAGGCCCTCATTTCAAAATATTACATTCAAATATGTTCTCCAGAATCTTGATCTTTCCAGACTCAGAAAATTTTCCTGTTATTCTTTTTTTAATATCTTAAAATGTTTTATTTGTTTCATGGTTATAAATTAAAAACAAAGACAGCAGAACGCCAAAGAAACATCTTAGCCTCCCAGTGGTCAGAAAGGAGCCTCTCCAAGGAATAAGGATTATTATATATAAAGAAACCTTCAATGCAGAGCAGGGATTCTTGGGTGCATGTTACTGAGCAGCAGGATATATTATAGCTATTTAACAAAGTCAAACAGTCTCAGCTTGAAAGAGAAGCTTGAGTTGTGAAGACACTCTGGGAAGAGTAAAGTTCTTATTTTTTTTTTTCTGGCTTGTATTTTAGTTACTACAATGCATGAGTGATGCGCAAGAACATGGATTTTTCTGAATCATAGGATTTTTTTAATCATAAAGATTTATAGTAAATCTCAAGCTTTGAGACTTACCAAGTTCCAGGATCTACAAAATCCAATTATTTTCATTGTAAGACATGGATCAGCATATCCATCTGTGGATATATTCTTATGAAAATTAAAGATGTAGACACCAGAAAACATTTTATTAAAAGAACCAGATGGCATTCATTTCAATTGTGCAGGCTAAATGACAACTCTGTGTGTCATTTAGTTCAAAATCAACTATAGAAAAAATGCAAACAATAATCCAATAATGCAGGGAAATGCTGGTACACTAGACACCATTCTTTGGCTATGGTTGGCCAGTCCTTGACAGAGACAATATAAAACTATTTTCCATGGAGTCATATTTGATAAATAAAACCTGAATCCTAAAAAGAATATTCTTTCTAAATAATAAGCTATTTCAGTCATATTTTACCTCTTCTGAAGGACTAGGACAGTGTACTGTACAAGCGAGACTTAGTACACCAAATAACTATTGACATTTTAAAAATTCCTTATAAAGGACCCCATTACTCTCTTATTTTATTACCATCCCCCCAAAGTGAGCAATTAGTATTCTTGTAAATACTTTTCACAAGTTTGCAGACTCACCACCATTTAAGAACCTGTTATATAATTTGGTTCTTTCCTGCATGTTCCATTCCTATACCTAGTAATTCCAGAGCTTGTTTTTGGTTTACTGTCCAGTATCTTATGAAATGTAGGAGGCTGCTCACTTGGGAAATGTGGCAGTACCGTTGCTTTCAGAAAGAATCAGATAAATTCCCTCGATGCCCATTGCATGTTAAGGAAACAATATTCTGCATGATAATCCATTTGTCTGGTGTAAGATGCAGTGTTGGGCATGACCTAAGTTGATGTGACCTGATAGAATGGGACATATGTAGAGCATGATGCTGGAAAGGAGAGTTATAAAAAGTAACACAGTGTATCAGCTGCTTCAGCTAGTTCTTTGGGCCTTGGGTGGTGTTTGTGCTAGTAAATACCTAGCATTGTGCACTGCTGAAATAAAATCAGGTTGTTGTCATTTCTTTTCATACTGTGAAGGTTTCTTTTTTTATATCAGTGAAGGATCTATGCTACATCGACATAGATCCAGAGGCAGTTGCTGTATCTCTGGTTGTAAAATATGACACATTACTCATTGCTTAGATTCTGAGGAGTTTGTCCATTGGTTTGTGGATAGTCTCTGAAATCTGAGGGGGAAAATTCTTGGTGAATGAGAACTACGGATGCCACATTCAAGAAACACAATCTATTGGCAAATTTGAACTGCAGAAGTCTAATTTAAAAGGGTTTTCAATGAACCAGACAATATCTTGGGCATAAAAGATCCAGAGCTGAATAAAATGTGGTCCTTGCCTTAAAACGGCTCCATTTTAATGAGGCATGCGGACACATAATCAATTAAGAAATAATAATAAATAGGAGTAAGGAAAAGAAAATTAGTCAATACTTTACAAATTGTATTCTCAAAATGCTGCTAGAATTTGGGTGTCAGTGACTACATTTTTGAGGCATTAGATTCAATTATTTACTGGCCAAGGAGTTATTAGTGTTAATATATTCCCAGCAGAGGACTTGATTCAAGTTGGAAGTGAAGCAGGTTATAGTTGTTGATCTCTAAAAGGTGCTGAAAAATAAAACACTAAGAGAAATCTCTAATCCATTGTTTTTATTACAAACAAGACCACAATTCCCAATACTTGGTATATATGCTTTCCAAATGGCAAAAGCATAAAAGAAGTAATAGTGGATTAGAAGTCCATCAGTAGACTAGCACTTGGTAACCTCTGATTCCAATGTTTGAGACACACTAGGGAAAGTCAAAGAAGTATTTTCAATGGGAAGCAAATATCTTAGCAAATTTCTAACCATTGATGCAAGACACAGTTCTTGTTGATGAAAACATGTCCAAACCAATTTTGTCCAATTCTCTTCAGATTCTTTGTTTAATATTGATTTCTGGTCTAGTTTCATTTCTTTGGATGTGATAAATACCTAGACAAAAAGCAGATTAGGGGATCAAAGGGTTTATTTAAGCTTCTAATTCCAGGTTACAGTCCATCATAGGAGGGAAGTCAAGGCAGGAGATTCAGACAGCTAGTAACATCACTTCCACAGTCAAGAGCACAGAGAAATGAATGTACACACGTTTGCTTGTTTGCTTGCTTGTGGTAAGATTTCTCTTACATAGTTTAGGATCCCCTTCCCATGGAATAGAGCTGCCCACACTGGGCTGGGTCTCTCCATATCAATTAAATTAAAGCAATCACCCACAGATATGTCCACAGGCTATCCCAACATATACAATTTGTCATCAAGACTCTTCCCAGCTGGTTCTAGGTTGTGTCAAGTTGCCTATCAAAGTTAGCCACCACAACTTCCCTAATATGTTTTATCATACTCCAACTTTTTAAAGTATTTTGCTGACTTTCCAAATTAATCATGCATGTCCAAAGCATGAAGGTTATACATCTTGCTTTGTTCATCCTCTTTAGAGAAAGTCAGATTCTAAGTTTGTATTACTTAAAAATGCACAACTCTGTAGGAATCAGATGAGCCTTTTGTGTAACATATGTTATAATTCCAATAAGATTTCATTGAGTTTAGTATAACAAATGGTAGTAAGGGTCAGGATATCACAGGACATAGTGGGTCAAATAAAAGGAAAAGGTAGATGGTGCACATTTTAGAAGAGGAGAAGTTTGTCTCACATGTCTACTGTCTCATTATTGGTAATGGTTTTCTTCCTTTAAACTACATCATTTCTGAGAGTCCCCCTGTCCTAGTTTCATTCTGTTTCTGTGATAAGAAACTGTGACCTAAAGCAACTCGCATACGAAAGGGTTTATTTGGTGTATAATTTCATATCATAATCTATCACTAAGGGAAGTCAGGGCAGGAACTCAAGGTATGAACCACGGAGGGATGCTGCTTTCTGGCTAGCTCTATGACTCTGACTACTTCCCCAAAGGCTGAGAACTGGGTTATTGTTCAGTCCTTGCATCTGGGTACCTTAGCCATCAGAGTCATGCAGCAATGACTAATACCAGAGACACCTAGAAGTTGGTAGTTGTTCTATCTAGGAGGCTAGATGCCGTAGTAGTCCCAATCTGGTGCCAAAAGCTTAGAGAATTCCTGGAGAGCCATTGGTCCTCTGTTTATTTCAGAAGCCCAGAAAAGCTTTTTCTAATGTAAGTGAAGGACTCAGTGGCAACAATAGCAGCAGCAGCAGCAAGAACAACAGGGTAAATTAACTCGATGGCAAGAGGAAAGGCCAGGTGAGCAAAGATTAAATAATCTCCCTTTGCTCATGAGCCTCCCCCTCTTTTTTTAAATCTAGGTTGTTACCAGAAGGGGCCACCCACATTTTCAGTGGGTCTTCCCATGTCAATTAAGGCAATTAAGACAATTCCTCCATTGAGGCTCCCTGCTCAAATTACTTTAATTTGTGGCAAGTTGACATTTAAAACCAACTGTCACACTCTCTCAAACCACCAATAATTATAGAATTGCTTCTGCACAAAACACCCCATACCACCAAAGCTTCTGCTTGTCTCATCATCAACCTTTGCATGAGTTTAAACCCCTCTTTTTTTGGCACTGGAGGTAACATGTCTGTAAATCTTTTTTGATTCAGTTCCCGGTTATAGGTGTTGATGATTCAGTTTTCCACCTTCCTCATACTGCTTGAGCTGTAATATAAAACCCCTGGGGACTGACATTCCTTGTCCCTCTACTGATACATTGCAGATACCACTGAGAGTGGGTAGAGTGTAGGTTACTAGATAGTCACCCAACTGTGCGCCCTAAACTAGCCTGTCTGATGACCAATTCTATCCACACATAAAAGGCCAATTTTTCCCACATTGCCTCACATCCTTGACTCATATTGAGGCCTGATGCAAGACCTTCAAAGGATTCTGACTCTAGCTACAGAATGATTTTTAATAGAATAAGATAAAAGAACATTCTTTATTTAGATGTCAGAACTGAAAATAAAATGTACACTAAACTGAGACTTACCTAAATGTTATCATGATGATGCTCTGGTCATTTTACTTATGGTTTTGATGAGCTCCAGAAACACACATTTGTTAGTTATGAAAAGCTGTGATCCCTTCTCTAGATGCACAAGTAGACTGTGTTTATCTTTATATATTATAATCCAAGAAAATTATATGCTCATTTTATAATCCTGTGTCCAAATATTCATTAGTTTTGTGACTTGACTTAATGTAGTAATTAATGACTATAACATAAGCACCCACACTGGAATTAAGCAGTAAATCAGGGAGGTGCTGAGAAATGCCATGAAAACCACATGGTCCCATTCTTCTTAGAGACAAGTAACGTTCTGAGAGTGGGAAGAGCTGGAACACACTATACTGGTGGATTAAGCAGGAGCTAAGCTAAGTGGTTTTATGGAGGGTAGATTTGGAGAAGGGTCTTCAAAAATGGACCAGTTGGGGGTAAAATTATGAAGGCATTGAAAGTGTGTTGTGTACATAACAAATTCTCATAATTTCTGGAAAGCTCTGTTGAGTTCCTGATTGAACTCATAGCTTGAGCATGTATGAGACATCAAAGCACATCCCCACAGTGACACACTTCCTTCAATAAGGCCACATCTCCTAATAGTGCCACTCTCTATGGGCCAAGCATTCAAACACGAGAGTCTGTGGGGGCCATACCTGTTCAAACCACTACACTACTTGACTTTGACTTCATCTGCCTGGACTAGCAATAGGAAGATTTACCTCCATGTCGAAGTAACTTTCCACTGCATTAACATTAATCAGTTTGCTCTCCAGGTAATGACGTAGAGACAGAATGACAAGAAGGTATCTTGGGGCAATATGAGAGCCACATTTCCTTCCCTCATTTAATCTTTCCTCTAAGATCACAAAACAGGTCTCTCCAGCCTCACCAGATTATCATTCTGACTCAGTTTCCTCTCCAAACTGGGACTTAACCAGGAAAGCACACAAGATCCAGGGGTCCTTCTAGCTCTATAACAATTTTTCTCTTCTTCCCAAGCCACAAAGCTCCTTCTTGACAAATTAAAATGTTTCCTCATGTTCTGTACAGCTTGAGAACAAGAAGTAATCCTTCATTTCATGGTGCCTGCTTCAAATTGCTTTTAGATCTCAGAACCCTTCCCTCCCAAAGTAAATATCCAACCACAGAAGTGGGAAACTTGATTTTGGAACAGTATAGGGAAGTTTGAAATACCTGTCGTTTAAAAGGTGCCTTTAAAACCGCCAATGACAGTCTGCAGAGCAAACTTCACAAACCAAATCCCAACCATTTTGGCCTTTGTTTCTATGATTAGGAGAAACTGTAGGGCATTTTCAGAATCTAAGACTTGTATCCTTTTAGACAATTATACACAGATGATTGACTGGTTCAAAAATTGGCTAGATATGTAGATGAATCTGATCACAATGTAGGTTTGAGCCAACAGAGTTTAAAGGCCAGCCTGTTGTTACTCGTTACCTAGATCCTCTTATTTCAGAAAGCTTCTGGTGAAGCTGACTTATGTTGACAAAGGCTTCTTCTTGGTCCATACCGCTGCCTTTGAAAGAATCCCTGCATGGCATTAATACTTAGTGAAACAAGTGTAAGGTGACTGTGGCTCTTTCAAGACATATAAACTACTTTAGTACATTGTCCTAAATTACATTGTAAAGCAGTGGTTCTCAACCGTCCTAATACAGTTCCTCATGTTGTGGTGACTCCCAACCATAAAATTATTTTGTTGTTACTTCATAACTGTAATTTTGCTACTGTTATGAATTGTAATTTAAATATTTTTGGAGATAGAGGTTTGCAAAGGGGTCCTGACCCACAAGGTTGAGAACCAGTGCTCTAGAGGCAAGACACTCTATTTGAAAGAGGGAAGTTTTACACCTTTGCAAAGCTTGGCAGTCTCTCTACAAGTTTCACTATGTTTGAGTCATTTAAAATGACAAACAAACATCTGTACTATAGAAGGTGTGCTGGTGATCACTGGGCAGTAATTAAAAGACAGATAATTAGGTACATAGATAATTATGAAGTTTTCATACTCCTAGAGCAAAGCCATTGATAACTGAGTTCCTTTGAAGAATAATGAAACAACAACAAAAAGACATCTCATTTCGGTAGGGCTATTCAGCACTCAGATGGAAGACGTAAAGCAGGAGGTGGGCTAGGCCGTTAATGATACAATGCTATGGACGTAGATGTCAATTCTGAGAGCCAGGAAGACTTAGATTCAGAGCCAATGTGACTGTAAGAAGCCATTCCACGTTTCTGAGAACCAGAGTATTTTTCAGTGCCTCATTCTTGGAGGATAAAAGGAACGAAAGTGGAGAGACAGTTCTCCCTACCACCCACCCTAACTTACAGATTTACACATTTCCTATTCAGCACCTAGGCCATCCAAATTCCACTCATTTTCCATACTTAGTACAAAGTAGATACTCTCCTGGCCTTGTGTTTCCTCCTGTGAGGAGGCAAATGCCTAATAACAGGAGTAATAATTGCATCTCTTTTCAGATAATAATTAGGCTGGTTCTGGATCCCCCATTTTATGTATTTGTTAAAAGTAAACTTAGTGACTGTGCTTGATTTTATGTGGGACTTCTCCTGGAGAGAGATGAACAAGTGTCTATCTATTCACCTCCTATCTGTCACTGATAACACACCCCAGAACAAAGAAAGAAGCCTACTTAAGTGTAGCTTGGTGAATCAATGAATTCATCAGGGTTGCTTATGGGCACTTTTAGGAACATGGGTTCTCAGAAATAGTTCTATCACTGGAAAGTCACATTTGAAACTTGGGTAACGATTTATGAAGGCTGCGTTACTGAAGTTCCCTGCTCAACTTGTGGGTCTCTCCACTGAAGAGTCTCTTCTCCCCCAGAAACTTTTTATTTTTTTATGCAACCTTAAAGGGGGCCAACTTTCATTAGCTTCTTGAGGCATAAGGCCCTCACTTCTCCCTCGAGGACTGAGTGCTTCAATTTAAAGAAGATATACATCACTGTCCCATCAAGGATAAATCATCTTTCCTGGGTGTGGTGGTACATGCCTTTAATCCCCACACTCAGGAGGCAGTGGTAGGTAGATCACTGTGAGTTCAAGACCAACCTGGTCTATATAGTAAGTTCCAGGCCAGCCAGGGCTACATAGTAAAACCCTGACTCAAAAAAAAAATCATCTTACCATCTACCCCCAATCCACTTTCTCACAACTCTTTGCCATTATAAGAGCAGTTAACAATCTTCCCGTAGTTACCACACTAGAAATGTTCATGCTGTGACATAGTTGTGGATTAGCACACACAATTATGTTCCCATCTGTCAGCAGGTAGAAAGTTAGTCTGGTTTGCTCAAAACCATATCTGCATTTCACAGAGTGCTGCCACTTGTTCTGGACCCCACTCCCTTTGTTTTGTCAAAAGTAAGATGATCTCAAACAAAACATTAAGGTCATTGCTATCTAGGGCTTTTTATCTCTCTCCACCTCACTGCTGCTATTAGGAGCTGTAACACTGGATACAGAGTGACAAGGATCAAGTCATTTCTTATTATTTTAATGTACTGGCTAGTAGCAGTTTATCTTCAAAACTACTTGGATGTGTAATTAAACACTAGACATGAAATGACTTTAAAGTTTATTTAAATCTGCTGGTTGGAGCTCTTTTTTTCTGGTGTTCAGTTTAGCCCTCTCCTTACTCGACACCTTCAAAACATTTTTGTTCAGGAAATACGAAAGCATTTGGAAGTTTTAGCTGCAGATTTATCCATTGCTCTCCAAGTGGAATCCAATCCAGATTTGAACTTAATTAACATAAGCCAACCATATGTGTGCACATTTTCTGAAAGGACCACACACAGATGGGAAGAGTTATTATATTTTTGTCCCTCCTAGCTAGTATTGCTTAATGCATATGGGTATTTCCTGTGATGCCATTTTAATGTTTGGTAAACACGGACCTTTCTACTCAGTCATTGAAATTTGAGGCAGGAAAAAGGAATAGAACAGCTGAGGATCCAGACAATGTTGCCTTTAGTCTCCTCCACATCCCAAGTTCAGAAGGAAGAAACAAAGCAGTGGGGTTGCTTATTTGGAATCAACTGCGAGAAAAGTGTAATTTCTCAGCTCTAGACCAACCTGCAGATTTGGGCCAGTCTAAGACAGTAGTGAAAACTTGACATGCCTCTGCTGCCCAGCCACACTGTTCTAAGGCCTGGGTTGTTGTTGCTTTAATTGTATCTAGTTTTACACCTCCTTATAAGACTTTCAGTATCGGAGTCTGCTCTTGGAAATGCGGGTAGCAGACCCAGGCATCTAGCAGCTGGTTTACACAAAGACAGACATGACTATTAGTGCTTGAAACATCTTCCCAGCTTTGCATTTTAGTAATCATAAAAATCTGTGGTTAAATGTTTATTAGTTGATTACAATTAACAGCCAGGAATTGGTAGGATTTGAGCAAAGGTAGATTGAGATTGTTCTAGAACTCAACTCCTAACAATTTACACCATGTTTATGTGAAGAACCATATCAGATATAGTCATACCTGTGCTTATCCATGGGTCAGGGGATCAGGAAAGCAAGAGGCGTGGAGTAAACAGCACGTTCTCCATAATGTATGTGATAAGTGAACTCAAAGCAGTAATTTCACTACACTGTTTCCATAAGAATCATTTCAAATTTTTTATTCTTTCCTGTCTGGCCATTGAGCTAATAATTATTTTGCAGTGTTCTAAAGCTCCTTATGTGTGTACTTTTATTTTCAGTTATGAAGCATCAACTGATTAGTGCAAGATACCCTTCTCTGGGTTAGGAAGTTACTCAGTGTGGGTTCTTATCTAGGTCCCAAAGGTAGACCCATTCTGTTTAGAGGTATGATTTACATTATCCAAAAAAGACTGTTTAAGTTTGGGAAAACAAGACTCTAAATGGAGAATTGGAAAAAAAACTTTAAAAGTTGAAGAATACTGGGTGTGGTGTGAATGCCTTTAATTCTAGCACTTGGAGGCAGAGGCAGGCAGAGCTCTGTGAGTCTGAGAGTAGTCCGGTCAGCATGGTGAGCCCTAGGCCAGATAGGACTACACAGTGATACCCTGCCTCAAAAGAAGTTGAAGAATAAACTCTCAACATTCCCACATCGAAGTGCAACTTTCTCCTTGAGGAAATTCTTCTTTCAAGTGTTTGACCATAAGGTGCCCCCAAATATTGCCAAACTATCGCTCTATACAGTCCTAGCCTAGGTGGAGTCTTGCCTAACAGCATCTCCTCTTCCTAACAGATCTCCTGGTTCTTGTTGCACTCACCATATTGTTGGATGCCAGGAAAAAACTAATCTTGGCTTCATTGCCCTGACTCTACCAACATGCTCTCTAGGATGACCTTGATTCTCATTGTCCTAAAACAATCACATAGCACCCTACCTGGAGCTATGTGCCCTACCCTGATGGAAAAATGAAAGGGATATTTCCAAAAAGAAACCCCACAAAACTCCTGAGACGCCATCAGCCCTCCTTGGACTTCTCATTAAAAGTACCCGAGAATGTGAATTCTCACAAAAGCCCCTCAGATGCTGCTCATATTGATCAAAGATTAAAACTCAAAATGCTAAGGACAGCCAGCCTAGCTGAGCGTTTTAATCCACCAATCCCCTATCACTTCTTTTATTCTCTTTCTCAGTGTGTGTTTTATTAATGATATACTTTAAAAGGGATTCATTTATTTTATTTTATGTTTGTGAATGCTTTGCCTTCATGCATTTTGAGTTGTGAGCTGCCATGTGGGTGCTGAAAATCAAATGCTGGTTCTCTGGAAGAAAAACTACTCTTTTTAAGCGTCTCCCCAGATCCTAATGATGCAGTTTTAGCTTGACTTCTAACTTGCCCCTGGGATGCTTCTGCTCTTTGAGTCTAGATGGTTTATGATGACAGTCTTGTTCAATTCTCATTGTATCCTATCAAATCATCCCAATACTAGACTGTCAACGTGTTTCAGAAATTTTAAGATCCTCAGAGGAACAATTTAACAGATCTAAACATTACAATAAGGCCATCTTCATGTTCTCAAGGAAAGAATGGATTATATTCTAGAGTGTCAGACAATAAAGCTATCTTCATTAGTGTTTCTATTGCTGTGATAAAACACCATGACCGAAGGTAACTTGGGGAGGAAAACAGTTTATTTGGCTTACAGCTTGTAGCCCATCATCCAGTGAGGACAGGAACTCAAGACAGGAACCAAGAGGTACAAACTGATACAGAGGCCATGAAGGAGTGCTGTTTTCTAACTTGCTCCTTGTGGTTTGCTTAGCCTGCTTTCTTATAGAACTCAGGATCACCAGCCTGATTGTTACAACTGTAGTAATCTGAGCCTTCCTATATCAATCATCAATTAAGAAAATGTCCTACAGACTTGAACACATAAAAATCCTACGAAGGCATTTTCTCTATTTAGAATCTTTCTTCCCAAATGACCCTAGCTTGGGTCACATTGGCATAAAAACTAGCCAGCACATAGCCAAGTGGGGGTGCAATAGCTGTATAACCTGTATGTCCCATTCACCAGGAAGTCCCTAATTTAAAAAAAAATGCTATTAGGTTTTAGGTTTTCATCAGCTTCAAGAGGGTAAATTCACCTACAAAAGGAAAACCTTATTTCTGGTTACCCTTAATTACAGTTCAGGATCACAGAACTATCAAGCAGCATAGGTAGATGGGTAAGCAAGGAAGCTAGGAGATTCGGTGACTAATTCTTTATGAGTACACTGCATCTACCACCAGGTCTCCAAAGTCATAATAGTTCTGGTGCCTGAGAAAATATGAAGCTAATATCCTTAAGGAGACAACTAAGAAGTCTGACCAACTCTGCTGGCCTCAAAAAAAGGAGGATTAATAACTTGGTAAAGGGTTCCTTTCTAAAATGTGTTATATGAGAAGTCAATATAGACTTTGGTATCAGTTTAAGTGGGGTTTCTGTGAGCTTTAAATTTGGTTATCTCAAAACCTGCGATAATTCTATAATTCTTTTCCCCTTGCATGATGGTTCTCCATGATTGTATGAGAATGAGAGTGCTTGGCTTACAACATGCATCCAGAGAAGTTATGATTCTTCTTATTATCGTCATGATCCATTCATTTTTTATTTTTCTTAAGTACACTTTGATACTAAAAGAACACCACATGTTGTGTCCTCTCTGATGTAGCCAGGTACCACTTTTGGCTGAGCAGAAAATGTGGTCCCCAACAGAGGAACAACAATATCCAGGAAGCTTCTTTTCCCTGCCTGAAAACAGAAAGATCTTCTGCCCTCCCTCTCTAAACAAGACAGATTATTGTAACCATTAAAACTAACTCTTTCAAAATAGCACATTGCAAATATTTGCTTTAGGAAAGTCCACTTTCTCTTCAATTGGTATTTTTCCTTCGAAATTCTCACTGGAATAGATCCCCAATTTTAACATTTAGCTTCCTATGAGTCTTAATTGCTTTAAGACTCAGGAAACCTGTTGTTTGCCATCATGATGTTGTTTTAAATTATTGATTTATAGTGCAGGACCAGCCTTGGTTATGGATCTAGCTTTCTAACTGTGGCTCGAGGACAGACAGTGCATCTTGGCTCTTTGCTTTGAGTTTATTCAGTTTATTTCTAATGAAAATTTGTTAGCAACTAACCAAAAGGCTCCAGCAAGCTTTCCTGGATTCCTTTGATAGTCCTGTAATTTAGTTACGCTCTGTGGGCTCTGATAACCAGCCTCTTTCCTTCTAAAGCCTTTGTCATTTCCTAGTCCCATAGAATGAAAGTCTGTGAAAATTTCCCACACAGTTCCAGGATGCTGATGCATTCATTTGTTCAACAAATATTTGTTGAATGTCTACTTTGTGCAAGGAATGGTTTTCAGACTGTATAAGAAAATCCCAGACTTTATGAACTTGCATTGTAGTAAAGGAAAAAGGTCACAAAAATTTTAGAAATACAAAATATTATTTTATTTAAAACAAGATAAAGATAATAAACTATTTATAATACCAGTATCTACCAATAACTTAAGCTTTAAGCAAAATATAACCCCAAGAGTTGACTTTATGAGCAAGGTGAACTGAGGAAGGGGGAAGGAAAGGAAAACATATGGAAGGTGGGGAAACAGATTTTCTGTGCTTTGCTTTACTCTTTACCTTTAAAATCTAAACGCTTGCTCAGCCTTCTTATTCTCAGGAAAGATCTATGGCCTCTGGGAATTTTCTTCCTTTTTTTGTGCAAAAAGGATTGGGGGTTTCTCTGAATATGTGTGTACATGTGTATGTGTGCACTGGCTGTGGAAAAATGAATGATAATGCTTTAGGAAATGAGTTCTTTAAGGCAGAAGGAAGCAGCAGCCCTCAGATCCTTGGCTTTAGGTGCAGTGGTCTTAATATTTCAGCCTATGGAGAAAAGAACAAATTTAGCATATTATAAGCAATGCCTGGTAATGTAAAGTCTGACTTTCAGAAAAAAAATTGAAAAATACTTGAATTTTAAATAAAATGCTTAACTCTGTGAGATCCACAAAACTTTATCATGTTTTATTATTTAGTTTTTCACATCAAACCTATTTAGTACAATTTCTGCATCTTGGTACAAAATAATATAGATTTTGTTGTTTGTTTTTTAATTTAAATCATGTTTAGTCTTTTTCATAACAATGAGGTGATAGTTATTTCGGGAGGTTCTGGTCTGGGAAGAAGGCACAAAGGAATGTTCTGGTGGTGACGAGATTGCTTGTACGTCTGGATCAGAATGCTTGTTACTAGGGTAGATGTAAATCTAAACAGTCATCAAACTGCAATTTTAGGTTTCTGTCATTTTACTCTGTTTAATGGTCAAAAGAAAAGGGGTAACAGAAAAAAAAGAAACCTATGTTAGACTTCCAGATGTATGTTAAACCAGACATCATAAATTTGAAACTCTGGAATTCATACAGGACCAATTAGATTTTACAGTCCCTTCCCATTTGCTCGCCTAATGACATGATTTAACAAAGTGTACAGCTGCTAGCCTCCTGTTTGATTATTGGTGCTCATTGTGTTCTAAATGTAAAACTTGTCTTAAAAGAAATGTAGGTAAGCAAGGGGAAAAAAAATCACCCAGTGAGCTCTCATCTAAAATAGGATTCAGGGATTGTTTCATGTTTGTGGAGGAATTTTTCTCAGTGTGTTCAGTCATCTGTGCTGTTAATAAAATTCTGTGTCTCTGTGGGATTGTTAGATCTGACACAAAGACAGGAGTAATTATCTGAGAGCTTCTCAGCTCCCTGAACAAATGTGGACAGTTCACTTTGCAGAAGAATCCAGTGCAGTGAGCCTATGGTGATGAGTAGCAGAGTTGAGTTGTCACTATAGCAACTGCACAGTCTTTAAACTACACCCACTTCCATTATTATTATTTTCTAATTTCTCAAAGGTAAAGCTTTCAAAATTATAATGAATTTTCCAGATTTTCTGATGTTGATTCACTTTAATTATCCATACCATTTGCATATTGTTATATGTCAAACATTGTGGTTTTTCCTTTTTATGTTTTTTAAATTGAAAAGCTATAGCTATGTATATATTTGTGGGGCAAAAGTGATGTTAAAATTTATGAATACAATATGGAGTAATTAAATGAAGCTAGTTAATTTATTCATCATCCTCAAATGCTTATTTTTGTGGTGAGAACATTTGGAATTTACTCTCAGCAATTTTGGGAGGTATAACACATTATTTATTAAATTCAAAATATTGTGCAATAAGTCTCACAGAAAACCACCCCCTTCTTCCTAATTAAGGCTTTTACCTGTTTATACCAATATTTACAGGAAAAAAGTCAGAGAAGAATATATTATTGTATAATGGAAATATTACCCCTTTGAAAATGGAAAAGAAAAACAAATTCATTTTAAGCCCATGGATCTTTTTGACTTACCACTACACCATTTTGTAAAAACCAGCTATTTATTTATTTATTCATTAATTAGCTAGAGATTTTGTTCTTGCTTTTGTTCATTGTCCTTATTTTGAAGAGTTTACAATATTAATAGCAAAAACTGCATTTTCCAAAACAAGTCCTCACATGGGAAATCTGTAGTTATCCATATATTTACATCTACAAATAAACTGCAAAATTGATAAATATTATATTTTATGTTTAAAAATGATATTTTAAGCCAGATCTTTAAAACTCAAAACCACGTTTTCCTTGCACCCATGGAATTTGGAGTCTCAGGATGCCCTCAAAAAGACAGCTTCTTCATTTAGTAATGAGGTGCAGCACTGGATCTGATAATAAGATTATAATAGAAAAATGTGGAATAAAATAGAATTTTCTAATTTTACCTTTTAGCTATTATTTTGAAAAGAAACTTTTCATTTCTTGAAGATGAGAAAGCTGATAATGGATTTTATGAACAATTTTAAACAGCCTGTACTGTCAACACAGATACTAAAGAATAAATAAAGAATAAAAACAAACAAAAATATGAATATTTCCAACAACTAGAAATATCTACTTTTAACATAGGGATGTGTTTGTTTCAGAGACTGAATACATTTTTCCGTAATTGTTGTTTTGTGTCGTGCTTGTCCCCATCACTGCTGTGTTTTAATGTCTTTGACAACCGTCAACATGGACTCCTTATTCCCACTTCAAATCTCAAGTCTTTTGTTTTTTAAAAAATGTGTGCTATAATTTGCTTGTGCTTGAAAAGAATACAAAATGCAACATAGAAAACAAAGAGAAGCAAATCAGGAGGTAAGTTGAGGATGAGCAAGGGAGATTTTCAGTAATAGTGCGACAGTCACATGAATCTTTAAATATAAAAAATGATTGAGATACAAACAGCAAAACTTGGAGCCTTGAAGTATTAGCATTAAATGGGAATGAAAATCATACATCCTATTTCCTAAATTGATCAGTGAGGAACAACTGTTTATTCAAGTCTTAATATCTTGTTTTGAGTACAATGTAGTTTTAGACAGTATTGGGAAGGGAAGCTGACTCTGTTGATTATCAGTTCTAATTGGTTTCTTTGATTCTTAAAAGTACAAAGAATTTCAGAGCAAGAGGTGAGCATCATTCCCATGAGAAATCAAAAGCAAAATGGTGGAAAAGAGATGGTAGCTCAAAAAATATCTTGATTTAAGGCCCAATGTGAAGAAGGCTGGAGCTCAGAACAGTTTAATGAGGAAAGAGATCAGAGTCACCTCTACTGAGTGCAGGGAGATGAAGACTGTACAAGCCACTATCTTTAAGTAGGTTTTCCTCACTCAAGGATATCCTAGAATGAAAGCCACATTATGTTGCTATTTCATCCATGTGGATTAGTAAATGAAAAGTTTGTAAAGCCAAGTATTTGCCCAATTGATGAAAGGAGAACCATTACTTATCTGTTCACATCGTGGTACATATATCTGGGATATAATTCTTAAACATCATAAACCATATGTCTTTGTTCATCATTGTGGGTGAGAACCTATTGTTCATATTACAACATTTTATCTTGAGACGAGCATCATTGTTGTAGAGAGTCAGAATCTGGAAGTGAGAAATACTCAGAATCTGGAGGTTGAAAAATAGAGTAAGGGCTTATAATGAACTGTTAAAATATTTTTAAAAGTTATCACAGCTATTCTTCATTAAAACAAAGTATTGCCCTCTGAGCTTAGATTTCAGTATTTGAATCATTATATTTTGCTAATGATAGATGGATTTTTGTCTCTCAAGGATTACACTTCACAGATTTTAAAGTAGATTCTACTTTTTTCTTTGTTAAGGCTTACCTTGACTTTATCTTGTCCCATGGACTTGAAGAACTTTCCAATGGATGTTCAGACCTGTACAATGCAGCTGGAGAGCTGTAAGTCATCGATCGCTATTAAATGACTACTTGTTTGTTATAACCATTGGCATGCTTCTTTTAGTATATCAATAAGAAATAAATATTTGTGAAGCTCATTCGCTACAAATTTCCCAACACCCAAGGTCTTAGTGGAGGATGGTGTTTAATAAGAGAAGCTCATTATCAGTACAGCAAGACAAACTTTCAGTTCAAAATATTAAATTTCCTTTCCTAGGAAAAAAATCCCACTCAAGTCTGATTTAGTGATATTTTCTATGAAATGAAAAGTTTTCCTTTGATAATTGTGATTATTAGCTATCTTGCTTTTAGAAAGAACCATCATCTAATCAGAAAATTGTATTTCTTTTGGTCTTATACTCATATAGATCTAAGTATCCAAAGGGATACTAGAAAGAAGGGATTCTTGCTTTGAGAACAAGACACGAGGCCCTTAGCCATAGGAGGATTCAAAAAGGAGAGGCATGAGGACTAAAGCTCAGTCAGAATATGCTAGCTTAAATGGTCAAGGCCCTGGGTTTGATCCTCAGCAATACAAAATAATATAAATAAATGAATCAAATGTTAAAGGAGGTAAGTTGACATGGAATAAAAGTTGGCATCTCCTTAGAGAAGCAATGAATACACTAAGACATGAGGAAGTAAATAGGGAAATACCATCTACTTTGTCCTCTTTATGCTCTGACTTTGCTGCCACTGAAATCGTTGACATGTGCCATAAGTTGCTCATGCCTCCAAGGTAGTGGGATTCTCAGTTAAGATACATGAAATTCCCTCTGGCTTGCTCTTGTCAGTTTCTCTGTTTACAGAGTCCAAAAACATAATACTGACTTACAGGGATGTTAGGAGATTTAATGAGGCAGGGGCAAGGAAATACTTTTAACTTCTTGGTTTATAAAACTACTATGTATAAAATGACACATAAACTATCATTTAAACAGAAATGGTGATGGGCTTCTTTCTATCATTTAAAGTCACTACAGATTCCCTTGAAACTCCTTATAGAAATAAACAAAATAACAAAAATCTTTGTTTTTAGATATTGTCAGAGATAAAATGAGAATTTTTACTTATAATGCATTATATGTATTTATTTCTTCCATGTTGTCCCTTCTCTTGAGAAGAAAGTTGAGAAAAATATTTTTATACATAACGAGTGTCTCCTCTACCACTTTAAATCTCCCCAGCTTCGAACCAATCATTTCATTTTCTCTTAAAGCAGGACCCAGATCTATCAAATGAGGCTCATCTAAGACTTAAAAAGCTTCAATTACTAGATTTGCTTTGTCCCATTAAGTTTCTGGAAGTAGCTAGGATATACTCATAATGGGAGAGCCATAATAGGTTAGCCATTGTTTNTTGGACCATCAGTATTTGAACAGGATCCATACTCCAGTTTTCTGCTTTCTGTAATTTTATTTTTTGCCTTTAAGATGCTCAAAAGAATGTAGACACCAAATAAATTTGCCATTGACTTCTAGGTAAGGTTGGTAAGCCACTATCCTGTAGTAATCAAGAGTAAGAATTTATAAATTAAATAAATATGGTGCAGTTATTAGCCATCCATCTTCATCGAGTATTCTTTGTTCTCACTAGTCTGCTTTCCACAGTTCAAATAACAAGAAAAAAAAAAAAACCAAGGAGAGCAGAGAAATAATGAGTGAAAAAAAATACTAGCTGTCATTTTCAGGATGAAGAAATATGCAGACACATTGACAAATAATGACCCGATTAACTATCATACTTTCTATGATTTCTATGATTATAGTCATATAACAATTGGACCTTACAAAACAGGGAACCTGTTTTACTTCATGAGAATAATGAGTAGGGTGATTCAGCGATGCATACATAATTGTTCTTGTGAGATTTGTTTTTGTTTTGAGATAGGGTCTCATGCAGCCTTATCTGGCCTTGGACTAGCTATGTAGTCAAGGGTGACCTTGAATTTCTGATATTCCTGCTTCCACCTCTCAAATTCTGGGTCTACAGGCACGTGCCACCACATGCTGTTTTATGTGGTGCTGGGGATTGAACCTAGGACCTTGTCCATATTAGGCAAGAACTGTATCAACGGGGCTACATACTCAGCTCCTGTATCACTGTTCTTGGTTTATGTATCATACAAGGTCCTCTTAAATGACTTCCATATAGCCTATCACACTTGCTAAAATGCCTGAGAATTTATTCCCACTAATTAACGTAAGTTTCCTACAAGTAAAGCTAACACTCCAGAAGGGGCCAAATGTGCACTGGTAATACTCGCAGGCAGGCCTATAATGAATTCATTCTCATTAAACATTTCAAAAGGAATGGTTTCATTTGAAATACTAAGACTGGCACCATGAATTGGATTGTCTTATTGAACTGCCACAGACACAGCTCTTTTAAGAGAAGAAAATCTTCAAAGGGTTTTGGTGTTTGTTTATGTGTTTGTTCTTCAGAGAGAGTTAGTGAATAAAGAGGCAGGAGATAAAAAGTTCTATAGATTCCTTTCTCTCGCTACACACACACACACACACACACACACACACACAAAACACATCTAGATGTGTATAAGAGACAGCACACACACACACACTTAATCAGAAATACCTTGCTGTGTTCAGTTTCTCTGCGTCTGATGACATGTATTTATTGTGATGGCTGCAGCTCTTATTAAGACTGTACATGAAATGATTCCCCTGCTTGTCCACTTCTGTCGATAGATTTTACAGTTTCCTAGGGAAGATACATTGTTTGTTACCTCTCCTTCCTTCCAGTTGGGTACACCATGAATGACCTGATATTTGAGTGGTTAAGTGATGGTCCAGTACAAGTCGCTGAAGGTCTCACCCTGCCCCAGTTTATTTTGAAAGAAGAGAAGGAGCTTGGCTACTGCACAAAGCATTACAACACTGGTAAGCTTTTCTTTCACTTGCTAACCCCAAATGCTCCAATTTGCATATCAAATCAACTATCCTAGTATCTTAGTAGCTGCTCATCCATGAAGCAAAGAGAGGTTAAGAGAACCCTCAACATTTAGGGTTCCTGACCCTGTGGAACAGGCCTGTGAGTGCAGCAGCTCATCTCCCCCAAATGCAGACGAGAGAATTAGGAAACCTTTCCTCTTCTTTTACTGAGAGTTTGCCGTCAAATGAGTCTGAGGAAAGGTGTAGAAGACCTCATTAGTTGTGCAGAAAACATAAATCTCGACTGTTCCTTGCATCCACTCTTCACATTGCACCCTCAGGTCAATTTGCACTCCTAGCCTTAGTGGAAGAAAGTGATAATGACATAGGTCTGTGGAAACGCAGAAATAGAGATGTTCTCTGCAGTCCTGGAGAGCAATATGAGTACGGATGAGCACCGTCTGGAGAGAATTCAGCTGGCTCTAAAGTCAGGTGCTATTTTTAGCACTGAAAGACATATGTGGTGGGCAAGGTTGAAGTAGTGGCAACAAGTAGGCATCTGTTGTTGCCTGAAAGATTATACCTGCCCGCGAAAGCTGATCTTTTATTTCAAATGCGCTGATCTGTTGATAACATGAAGTCTGATGGTAGAGAGGTAGTCATCAGGAACTGCTTTGGGTCTCTTGTGAGTAGAACAGCCCAGAGCAGCCAACAGCAGCTTCTTATGAAGTAGCTAAAACCTGATTCCAAGGTATTCTTCCCAATCTTTATTCTTCGTGGGAAATAATACCAATAACCTTTCAGGGTCAATAAAGGAGAGAAAAATGTGGAAAGAGGCAAGAACACCTACCTCTTAATAGTAATGTTAAAAGTTGTAGTATCTTCCTGTGCACTCAGTTTTATAGAAGAAGCAACACTACAAACAATTTCTAGGAATTGAATACTCTAAGGGTCTTCAAGCAATTCCCAAAAGGGGAAAAAGCTTTCACAAAGAACAGAGTGTACACATACTCTATAAATGTACCGTTTGGTTTTACCACTGAGAATACAAAGACATACAATTATTCAAACACTCAAGATGTTCTTCTTCCCCCTTAGAAGGTGTTGAGGGGCTGGGGATTTAGTTCAGTCAGTAAAGTACTATCATGCAAGCATGTGAACCTGAATTCAATCTGCAGTGCCCAGGGAATGGTGGCACATGATTGTAACTCCAGCACTGGGGAGGTGGACACAGGTAGCCAGCCTACTCTAATTTGAGAGCCCCAGGTTCTAAGCAGAGATCGTGTCAAAAGCTAAGGTGGAAGGTACCTGAAGAATGACACGAGGTTGATCTCTGGTTCCACAAGCATAAACACATACATGAACCCCAGCACATGTACACACACACACATACACTCACACACACACACACACACACATACACACACATATACACACACAAACACACACAAGATTGGTTTCAATTATTCTATTATATATATGTTATATATTATACTGTATATAGTGTGTGTTAATGGTTACACAATATGTGCTGTATATTACATATAACACAAATATTTTTTTAAATTTTTTGTCAGTCTTGCAAATGCCAAAGTCTTATTGAAAATAATTTGCAACAGATCCAGATAATATGTTTTCAGTCTGAAGGCTCTTTAGCTCCCATATGCTTACACTATTATTTCCATTACTAGAAGAATTGGAAAAGTTGAATTGGGTGTATAAGGTGAGCATTTGTCTGCAGCCTTCCGTCTGCAACTTTCCCAATCTGCTTCCAATGTTCTTGATTTTTCAAAATCAAATAGGAGAGTAAAATGGGGGAAATGAGTTCAAGTAAGACTACAAATGATCCTTTTCTGCTTCCAGGCAAGTTTACCTGCATTGAGGTCAAGTTTCACCTGGAACGCCAGATGGGCTATTATTTGATCCAGATGTACATCCCCAGCCTGTTGATAGTCATTTTGTCCTGGGTCTCCTTTTGGATAAACATGGATGCAGCCCCTGCCAGGGTTGCCCTTGGCATCACAACCGTCCTGACAATGACTACCCAGAGTTCAGGTTCCAGGGCGTCTCTGCCAAAGGTAAGAAATACCCTCACTTGGCAACAAGTGACCTGAGAGGCTCTCCAAAGGTCTTATGGACCAGAAAAATCTATGAGGACAGAAATTTTGCCATTCCCCTATACTGTTGGACAGGCCAGTACATTAAGAAAAAATGTCGAGTTTGAGAGTATCAAGACTCTGATAATATGGGAGACCCTCAAAATATCCTTTCTATTTTTATGTAAGGCAGGTCTTATACTGTAACAAATACTGGTTAAATAATGAAAAGTATCCTTCTTACAGAATTCCCCAGATCCCTAGAACTGTACACAGATGTGTTTTCTCATTTTTGAAGAGTACATTGAGCCATTGGCTTTGGTTTTCTGAGAGTGTGAGTTTGATTTAGTATTCAGCATACTCAGTCTCATGCTGGTTGGATGGTCTCTCCAATATCCAGTTCCAGAAAAGAATTGAGGTGTAATCCCTTATCATTTTTGGCTTGAGCTTATGTTCAATTGTGTTACATTTAATGTGATGAGAAGTGTTAGAGCGTGTACCATGTTATCTCTGGTGTTTGCAAAATAAGATCACAATATAGAGAAGACTTGTGGCTATGACACAGGTGGAATAAATACCAAGGAAATAATTTTATAACTTAATTTAGTCTCATACTTCCAAAAGATAAATATGAGGTTTCTATATTTAAATGGAAGCAGGTAACCTATCTCTGACACATTTTAAAACATTTTGTGGAATAACAAATAGAATAATGTACTCGTGTCACATACCTACTGAAATACAGATGTCAGAAATATCTATGGCTTTTTTCAACTACTTAATCACTGATCCATTTTAGTTAATAGAAATTCTAATCTACTCTATGAATGCCCTCATGGCAAACAGGTTCATTTGCTTATTTCTCTCTAGCTATTACTTACCACCATCATTGCATACCATTAAACTGCAGGATGCATAAACACATATTTTACAATTTAATAGACAGCTAAAGTATTGGTGAAAAATTGTGAGCAGATAATGTCAAAACATAAGACATTTAACTTCCAACTGCCCATTGCAATGAAAAGAGTCATCACTTATTTTCAAAATGAGAGTTTCAGTTTTGTAAATGGGTTATTCATCCTGTGCAGCTATTATGATTCTGCATCAACAGGAAAAACTATTGCTAAGTAAATGATCACTGATCAGCAATATTTTTCTGTAGAGACATTCAGGAACTCAGATAAATGAAGAGGGTATAATTTAAAATAATTTTATACTTGTCTTTGAACACATAGTGGTTAACCTTCTGCCACCAGCAGATTTCTCTTCCTACATATGTTTTTAGGCTATTATTAAACATACTCAACTCTCAACTGACCATGAAAAGATGTGACTCATATGTATGATGGAGAGAAAGTGGGATTAACACACGAGTCATGGAAAATGAAAAATCCTGACCATATACTTACATATATATATATATATATATATTCGTTGATTTATAAACACTACAGTTCCTGAACAGATGGTCCATTGTGTTACCAGTGCAGCTGCTCCAGAGTCTACTGTGACACCCTGTACAGAATATACATGTACACTTCACATGTTTATGGAAAGAAAGAAACATCATTTATGTTCACTGTCCAGTACATAACCATTGTTAAGAAATTAATGCATGCTCTTCACCTTCATTTCTGTTTACATCTAGGGACAAACACCCTTGTTTATATGCATAGAGAGTTGCGATCCAAGTTTTATGTCATTCTATGCTATGTCATTTCTCAGGGCCTTAAAAATCTATTATGAACGTATCTTCTTTGCAGCGGTACAGACTGAATCTAGTTTTACACATATTAGGCAAGCACTCTACCACTGACTCAGATCCTCATTCCATGAGCAATCTCTCATGATTTAGTAATAGTCAACCTGATTGTATCAATCATTTATTTTACCATCTTATCTACTGAAGGGCTCCTTTTCTTCTTTTATAAATACATTTACAAGTGACTATGTTGAAGGTTTTGAGAAGACTGAATGGAAGAAGATGTATGGGAAGGTAACCAACAGCATGTACATACCATGTACGCAGGCACTTTGTCAACCTCATTGTATTAAGCTCAGCACCTAAAATACATGTGTCTGAAATTAGATGATTAATGAGCCCTCACTGTTGATTAGTAAATTAATGAACAGTCATGGCCTTGCCACATGAGACCATGTATAACATAAAGCAGATCTGGAGTGGAATCCAAGCATGGAATTTTCAGAAAACATTAGAGAAAATGTTTTGCTCTATTTAATTATTTATTTATTGACAAATTTGTGCATCCACATAATAAAGTTTGGTCATTGTCACGTGCCAGGTACCCTCTTTCAGCAACCCCTCTCCTCCTGAAACTAGTTTTTTTTTTTCAACAAACCTGACTCCTACTTTGATGTCTTTATTTGTGTGCGAGTTTAATTAGGGTTACTTGCATGAGGATGGGCTGGGGAGGATTTCATGGAACATGAGCAGCAGTGAGTTCATGCACACAATGAGTAGAGTTTTAATATAAGGGAATGTTATAATAATATGGTATGTATATAAAGAAATGTAATTTGTCTAATATCACAGATTTCCTGTTTCCTAAAGTTTTCCAGCAGACTCTAGAAAGTTTAGAACATATGTATAATGATATACTGTGAAATGTAGGCAAGCCTGGATTTCTCTCTTGGGGCTTTCCTTCCTCCCCACCTCTCTAAGCCTGTTTACTTATTTCTAAAATAAGAACATCTTTAGTTACCCTTTTCAAATATTAAATGAGGACAAGATGAAGCACTACCTGTATAAATTGTTTATCCCAGTTTATATATGGTAGGCACAGAACCTCTCTAGTTATTGTTGTTGTTACTTTTTCCCTATTCATACTGGAGTAGAAATGACTACTCACTGAGATGGCAGATTGTATTAGAAGATTCACAAAGAGCCTTAGGAACAGAAGGTACCATAGTTTTAGATGACCCATTGATTAGGTCTAGTCATGTTGCCAATAAGACAGACTAAGGTTTATCATACATATTATGTAGAAAGCACATGCCTGTTGTTCTGCAATCACTGCCATTGAACATACTCAGTTGGCTCTGTGTTCCCTGCCCTTGGAGGACACCTGAGGATTCCATAGGTTGTCTGTAATAACATGTTATGCCATGTGACCCAGAAAAATACACACAAACACACATGAACACACACACACATTTTATAATTGAACAGACAGCTAAAGCAAAGGTGACATATACTTTAAAATATTGCATTATAAAATTTAAAAATAAGATCATTCTGTACCAAAAGCTGCCTCATAGCCAGTTCAACACTTTTCCTTTCTCCTACCACAGCCCTCACTTTTGTTTAAAAATGTGCAGCAATATAGAGCACATTGTTTTTTTCACAGGTCATCAACTTGTGTTTTGAATTCCCCCACTCCTGTGGCTGATCTGACCATCAGTGAAGGCTGGAGGTCTGGGGAAAGGTGGAGGGTTTTGTATGACTGAACGGTGTATTTTAGCTACAGGTGCTTTTAATAGCTAAGCTGCAAGCACTGGCATGCTTGACTTGAATTCAAGTTCCTCAAAAGATTCTAAGTGGTGCCACATGCCACATCATTCCAGGTGAATAATGAACTCTTCTGAAATGTCTTGCCATCTTCTCTTAGTCATCACCTCCAGTGGTGTATCCCATGCAGTTTCTTATTCCTAGGATTTCCACATTTAAAAAGACATCCTTACCTTCTGACCAGATGCTGCCAAGTTGACTCATATTTGGCTATTTTCCCCACCATTTACTTGGCCATTAAGAACTAAGGTATTCTTGCCTTGCTAAATACAAGTTAACCAACTATTAACCTCTCTGCTTTCACTCCATGTTGGATATTCTAGCTAACCTACTGTCTTCATATAAATTCCAAACTACTGAGGACAAATGAGAAGTCCTCAGAAGGATTCTTCCTTTCTGAACCTTGGAAACTTATTGTAATTTCAGCAGCTCGTTTGGAAAAGGTATTAGTGTCTTCTATCATAAGAGCCAGAGTTAAAGACCCTCTCCCATCCTTAGACTAGGAAGAATGCCACAGCACTGGCACCACCCCAAATTCCATTACTTCAATTAATTCTTTCAAACTTTCTTAAATGTTTTCCTTTGTTTTTGAGATTATAGTATAATTACATCATTTCTTCCCTACCTTTCCTCTCTCCAAGGCCTCCCATATGATCTTCCTTCCTCCCTCTTTCAAATCCACAGCCTCTATTTTTCATTAATTGTGCATATATATTCCTAAATATAACCTGTTCAGTCTGTATGATGCTGCTTGTATGTATGTTTTCAGGGCTGACCATTTGGTATTAGATAACCAATTGATGTGCTCTTCCCTAGAGAAGACTATTTTTCCTGCTATCAATGTTCCTTTGTTGCCTGTAGTTCATTTGTTTAATGTTGAGGCCTCTTAGGCTTCTCCCCACCTACTTTGGCATGTCCCTTGGTGTCATCCTTGATATAGAGTAGTTGGCATAATCATCCTTAGACAATATTTGCTCTTCTTAGACAAACTCTGCCCCTTCCCAGATAGGAGTAGTGATCCTATAATAAAACACCTTAGAAATTTGAGGCAACAGAAGTTTCTGTTGCTGTGCAGTCATACCTAGTAGTAAGCACTCTTAATTTTAGATTTTATCCCTAGGAGGGCAAGAACTTCATTAATTTGGCCCATGTTCATGTATCTACAACTTGGAAGAATGTCTGATTTGTAGTAGGCAATTAGTAAAGAGTCAGTTAGTAAATTAATGAACAGTATTAAAAAATAGCCAAATTGTATTCTTGGCATCATTTAAGTGGTGATTCATTCTTCAGTTCTCTTATTCGATTAATGCTTATTGAGTCTTTTCTTTGGGTATCAAAGGAAGCAAAACACAGTCTTTAACCTCAGGGGCTTGTAATCTGGTAGGGCAGAAACAGTCATTTGGAATGCTGGTGATTAAACAGTGTGGCATATAATAACATATCAAAGAGGATGTCTACGCTAGTAACTGGCAGTGATGGACAGAGAAGGAAAGGAGGGCAGAGAAAGGGAGTAAGGCCAGTATTGGGCAAATGGCCTAAAGGTAGAGGAGGAGCCTGCGCTGAGCCTACGAAGCGCACAAAGGAGGAGGTAAATGTCATTCCAGGCAATGAGGACCTTTCACTTATAATATTCAGGCAACACATGAAATAGGATGTTTTGAGGGGGTAAGAGAGATGATCTGGGCAAGTTTCCAGTATGCTTCACAAATGTCAAACTCGTTTCGATTAAAAAACTTGTGTTTATTGATTTCAAGTTAGTTTCCTGCCTTCCTGCCAACAGAAGGGTTATTTTATTTTAGTTTGTTTGTTTGTTTTAGTTTTTCAGAACTTCAGTCCCTCCCCTAAATACAAGAAAAATCAAATAACATAGGTACCTTCTCATTTGAAGTTATCCAGTTGGTTTTGAAATATACATCTCTGCCAACATCTAAGAAAGAGTTCCACTGACAATGTTCTAACCATTTCGAGCATGAAAGCCCTGCAGGCTAACTACAGGCTGGGTGGATTATTTCCTTTCCAACCCACAGGAAAATAGCAGGGTGAATTGAATGGAAGGCTGTGAGATCTCAGGCAGACTTGATATCCAGTGCAGGTTAAATCACTATTTTCCTTTGTCTCGTGTTTGTGATTATAGTGGGACAATTTGAAGCTATGACCAACGGATTCTTGAATTGTCATTTTTGGCTGTAGTCCAGAGACTATAAAGATGAAAACACACATCAATAGGTGACCCAGGTGTTCAGGTGCCTCTGACAGGTCCATAACTATCTCTTTGGAGCAAGGATACAGAGACATTGTCTTTAGCCATTATTAACTAGAGTGCTCCATTTTCTACACAAATACATTTCCCCCTTAGTTTTCAGCCATCTGGGCCAACTAAGGCCAGATGGACCATTTCAAGCAGCTGCCAAACTCAGGACAAGTATAGAATTTAAAACAAAAGAGATGGTAGTCTTTCCATGCTTGATTTTGCCTTACTCCCTAGCAGAATGCTTCTAACTAGAGACTGCAGTTAGAGCAACTGAAGGCAGTAAGAGTGGTAATACAGTTTTAAATAAGATTTGGCTGCATATCTGTATTAGAGTCAGGAATACCCTAAGCTATTTGGAATAGTTAGTGTTAGGTCATGCTAGTATATTAAAGAGGGATTGGAAACAGTTTTGGTTTCTAAGTAAGCAGTACTTTTGATGTTCTTGGTTAAAATAGTAAACAGGGAGAAAGCTAAGCTTTGACAAAGTGATCTGTGGGCCTTGCCTGATTTAGCCAAATGTCTGCATATATGGGTGAGTTCATAAACTTTCCCTTCTGCCATTTCTCAAGCCACAGCAAATTGAAGAATCATTGATGTAGGGAATCTGTGATAAAAATATGCAAGGAGATGACGTGTGTGAATTCTCTGGGGACAGAGCTGGAGTGCCACTGGCACTTTAGTAAGAATGTTGCTGACAGCCTTTGCAGGGAATATGACAGTGGGTGAAGCTACCCAGGTGGTGCTTCTGATCAACTTCTGCTAAGACTCATATGATTGGTTTTCTTTTGGGGGAGGGATATACTGAGGCTCGAGATTCTTTTGAAATCTTTCTCGTTATATTTTGCTAAAATGAGTAACTCTGGTTCAGAAACTACAAATGTCTTTGGTTCTTCTTTAGAGCACATAGAATAATGAACTACTGTGGTGTGTACAAGACAATGTGAGGCCCACTATTGAATGTTCAGAGTACAGAAAAGGAGGAGCAAGGATTCTGTCTTTAACAATGGTATGAAAGACAATGAGGCAGACATTTTACAAAAATGGAATCGGGGCACACACCTTTAATCTCTGATCTTGGGAAGCCAAGGCAGCTGGATTTTTGTGAGTGGAGGCTAGACTGGTCTACATAGTGTATTCCAGAAAATCCAGGGGTACATATAGAGACACTGTCTCAAAACAAAACAATTGGTTCTAATAATTTCCATCCTATATATAAATCCTTGAATGATAGCCTCCTCTTATTTAATTGTAGCCTTGGTCATATGACTTGTCTTGGAAAATGGACAGTGCTCAATGAAGACTTGAAATAGGGTTACACATTGGGGCTGGCTCTCTCCTGATCTTTTTAGGGTTCTTGTGGCAATTGCTTAATAAAGAAAGCCAGGCTATCCGTTTGAAAGATGAAACACTCCCCAGTTATTTTAGTCACCAAGGTGACAGTACCAGAGAGCTGATACTATCACTTGTCAATAGACTGCAAATAAATTAATGAGTCAACCTACAACTCTGTGAAATAGAGTTCATCCAGCCTAGCAGACTCTGGACCAAATTAGTCACCCATATATGCAAACAGACAGATGACTGTTATCTAAAGCCACTAAATCTTTGCGGAGCTTGTTGCAGAGACAAAGTTAACTCTTACAGCCATTGATGAAGTTGGATGCAGAGGGCTAAAGCTTCCTAAAGGAGGATCCTTTGCCTAGTTTGTGACTTCTTACAAGAAGGGGCATAAAAAAATACTTGAACTAAATTTCATTGAACATCAATGAAGCTTTTTCTTTGTAAACACATTCCCTACCACCGTTCTGTTTTCAAGGAACCAACCAATACTAGTTTCAGTGTTTATAGAACAAGTCTGAAATACTTTATGCATAGTCTTTCTTTCTAATTTTCCAGCCACTCTTAAAATTCTACCTCTTTCTGGTAACTCAGTAAAGAACTTTGGGAAAGTTTCTTCATAGTTTTCCAAAAGAAGCCCCAATTAGGCAATTCTTGAGTGCCTACCTCTACTTATGAAATGTCTGTCACTACCTAAAAAGCAGCAAGATGTTGCTAATAAGCATAGCAATTTGAGCCCTCACTAGCAACGGGTTAAGCTTTCCTTTTTAGTATATCTCTTTGTAATAAGTATACATCTTTCTCTGAGAGAATCATGTGCTAGTATATAGGCACTGCGGTGTATTCATTTATCTAAAGGTCATTATAATTATAAACTAAAAGAAATGTCAGTAATATACAATATAGTAGGAAATATTAGGAAGTCATCAACTGATCCATTAATCTTCTATTGCTGTGTAACAAGATTCAGAAGTTGGAATACTCATTTATTAGGCCATAGTTCTGTAGGTTGGACATTTGGCGTTGCATGATTGGGTTGTCTGCTCATGTTTTTACAAGGCTAAAACCCAAACCAGAAAAATCGCAATTAGCATTTCTCTGCTGAATGTCCTTCTATAGATCTCCAGCTCACTCAGAGAAAAACCTTGTGATGGTGATCAAGGGCATCTGTAATGTTTCATTTATTGTCTCTTGATCTGACTTCTTATTAACCTATACCCTTGTTCATTGCTCTAGCCACACTAGCCTACTTGCTGTTTCCTGACAATGGTACCTTTTGCCATCTCTGTGGACATTACAATAACCACGTGTGCCTTTAACAATGTACCCCCAGACCTTCACATAACTAGCTTTTTTTCTGCCTTTTCCAAACCTTCATTCAGACCTTCTTCCTCAGTGAAGACTCTTCTGTCTATCACCCTCACTTTGCAGGTCTTTATCATCACCCTGATGTAGCTCAACTTCACAGGGTGTATTTATTTTTTCCACCACACAGATCTCCTGATAGAAATAATGGGATTTATATCAAACAGTATCTTGAATTATATTTAGTAAACACATTCTAGTTCCCTTGATATGACTATAATCTCTGTGAAAAGGATTTTATCTGGCTCACTCCCTATAACAGAATTTAGCTCATAGTATATGTTCAGTACGTGATACTTAAACACACAAGCAGGCATACACTTCTTTACGGCTTAGTCATTGAGCACCATCCAGTTATGCTTTTCCAGGACACAGAACAAGTAAAAGAGAACCCACGTGACCAGGGCCCCATCTTTCTTTAACAGACAATCATGCCTGTGTAGATTATTCTCATATAACAATACTTTTATAAGGTTTTACTTCTATGATAGTGAGAAGTAGTTTTATATTCAGTTTTCTTTGGTAGATAGCCCTTATACAGTTTTCTAACCAGGGAAATAATTAAATAATGGTGTAGATAAGAGAGCATCCAGTCAGACTATTTTTACCACAGCTTTGCTTCCTCAGCACTGTCACAAACAATTTGGAGGTTTCTTGGTGTGCTGACTCAAGCATCCATTATCATTTCTCACTTGCCCAGTTTGTTTGGATATAAGCTTATCTTTTACCTTCTGATAAGGTGTCCAGAAGCTTCCTTATCTAGACTTTCTGCAGTAGCTGTGATCCAAAGGTACAGATGCACACTCTTTCAAAGGAATTCAAATCCCGGATTCCGGTTAGTTAGCTCCCTGTGTGTCAAATTTTATTGTAATAATTATTAGTAGTTCTCTCTCTCTC
>LZPO01057484.1:2486851-2520862 GCA_001675575.1 Neotoma lepida
TGTGTGTGTAGATATATACACAACTTCAATCTATAGGTAAAAATACCCAAAACATAAAGAAAGTAAGCAGTTTGACATTGTCATGTTTCTAGCAAGTGAAAAACCAAGATTAAAACCACTTGTCAATACTAAACACTGTAAAAAGTAGGAAGACCTAGAATTTTCAGTTCAATCCCATTGTACACACCATACTACCTATGAATGAAAGTTCTTGGCTGCAAAATAAGTTCTTTGCTAGGTTCCAATGTCCCTAAATATTTGGGCTGTGCATATTACATTCAATGTACATTGTATGCAGCTGACATGTTTATTAATAATTTGATGAAGAGACAATGTTAACTAGGTTGCCATTTCTTTTTTGTATTAAGAATGCCTTACAAGGTCCATGAGATTTCTATTACAGTTCTTGTTGACAATAATATTCATCCTTAGCATAGTTCCTAACTAAGCCCTCCTGCTCTCAGCATTCCTTAGTTGCTTGTAGTTCTTTCTAGAGTTGAGGCCTCCTGAGTTTTCCCCCATCCACTTTCTCATGTTTCCTGTTGTTCTCCTTGTTCAACTCACATTTAGGCACTCATGTTGGTGAGACTTCATAGGTGTAGCTTCTGATATTCCTAGGAAACACAGCCTCACATAAAACTCCCTGATTCTCTAGCTCTTACAACATTTCTGCCACCTCTTAGGCAATCATCCCTGAGTCATAGGTGAAGGCGCTGTTTTGTAGATGTATCACCTGGGACTGGCCTCCACTACTCTCCACAGTTTTTTGTAATGGTCTCCATCTATTGCAAGAGAAGTAGCCTTGATGTGTGCCGAAGACTACACTTATCCATGGATATAAGAACAAATAGTGAAGTTGGGGATTATGCTGATTTAATAAAGTGATTGTAGGGTCTCCTCCGAGATCCATGACTTCAGTAGCCCTATGTAGTTGGCTATGCTTCCAGTACAAGGCATGATTTCATTCCTATTGAGTGAGCCTTAATTCCAATTAAAAATATACTGGTTACCTCCAAAATATGGGCACCACTATTGTACCTTTAGGGTTATTGTGCCTTGCTGGTCATCATTATGGTTCATATACACCGTAGCTGAGTAGGACTCTTGGTTGCTTCTCTAGCTTGAAAGCTTGCAAAGCATCTTCTGGTACTACGAAATCTAGTCCTCAGAGAGGATGCATTTAAGTAACATCTTGGGACCTCTGGGTCTTGTATCTGAAGTGCATTGTGTCTCTGGGAGACAACCAAGGGTAACAGCAATAACCTATATTGTTTTGAGAGTCAATTGGATTCCCCTGATAAACAACTTGAAAGGGGATTTCTCATGCCTTGTATTGGGTTCTTGTTAAGTAGACTATGGCTGTTTGGGTGAGCATTGTCATCCCAAATAATATAACTTCATTTAACCTATATGTTTATATAGATACACATAGACTTAAATATAATTTTAAGTAAATAAACTGTAATATGATTCCTTATGGCTTTTTCAGATATCTTTAGTATTATTCTTACCCTTTTTCTTCCTCTCCTTCTGTATTGACTTCCCTTATCCTGCATAATTAAAACACCTCCCCCAATATGCCCATTTACATCTTTAAATTTAAGGCCATCACAATCAATTTGTGATGCTCAAATAGTCTTGGATGTGTGATCTTCCACTGGATCATGATTGACTTATCAGTGGCTGAAGTATTAGAGAAAACTCTTTCCTGATTCTATCAGCTAACAATTACCAATAGCTTCATGGCTAGGAATGGGATTTTGTGTCTAACTCTGATCTAATGCTCAGATTTGATCTGGCTTTGGCTTGAACAGGTTTGTTCATGCTGTCACAACCACTGTGAGTTCATATGTACAGCTACCCTGCCATGTCAGGAGACAGTTTCCTTGTAGCCAATCATCCATTGACTCTGGACCTTACACTCTATCCTCCTCCTCTTCTGCAGTGAACCTTGGAAGCTGGGTGTGTGGTATATATGTTCCATTTAGTGCCAGACATTCTTTAGTCTCTTATTCCCTGTACCTTGACCAGTTGTGGGTCTCTGGGTTAATCACCACTTATGGAAAACAGCAGCTTCTCAGATGAGGGTTGAGAGATGGAAATTATTTATAAGTATAATTTTAAGTCATAAATAATAATACTCTCCATTTGGCAAAATAATAGCATGTAGGTTTTCCCTTAAAGTCTATGATATGTCTAGCCATAGGTTCTTGGCCCAGTAATGGTGACAGCTATGGTTTTTCTCATGCAGTACGAAATCAGAAAGTGGTTGGTTACTGCAATGATGTTTGTGCCACTATATCCACTACCAGCAGATATGTTTTTCCAGGCCAGTCATTAAAGTAGGTCTCAGGGTTCATAACATGATTGATGATTGCTTTTTTTCCCCAGTAATTGCATAGCATCTTCACAATTATGAAAACTATCCAGTGGGGATGAGGCCTCCAGATAAAGAATTTGAATTTTGATTGAACTAATAAACTTGGGAAATTATATAGTAAGAAAATGTAACTTAAGTTTAGAGAGAGGCCAAACACAGAAGTAGCCAACACACAAAAGCCTTTCTCATTATGAAGATACAATACAATTTGACATTTGGTCTTCTTGTCTTGTTGTTAATATTTGATAAGTAATACTCTTCTGATACACTCTATTTAACGCCTTATGACTTACTATACTATCCTAATTTTTTTTCTGGTTTTTCTCCTCTCCTTAGTTATTTTTTTTTTCTTACTTCCATGTTCCTTGTTAACTGAATGCTCTATAGAAACCCTCTGTAAATTTCTGGAGTTTCTCTCCTCCTGCAAAATTTCCATTCTAATACCCTGACACATAACTATAGTTTCTGTCAGCTCCTAAGCCATTCCCTCAGTTCTGAGATTTGATTGAACTTTGTTTAAATACTCCCCCAGGAAGGATATCACGGCCTGAAAAGTCTCTGAAGACAGTAATGCTGGAGCAACAGTACGACTAGTCTCAGTATTTTCTATGTTTCAAAGATCATTGTCTTTTTTCTGATATCTAATATTTTCAAATTAATTTTACTGTATTCAAGGCTTGTTTTGATTCAAGATAAAGGGTAATATTTGCACTGATGATATAGTGGTGAGCGTAGCTACCTTCCAGGATAAAGGGTAAATCTGACCCCTGTTACTCTATCTTGACAAGAAGTAGAAGTCACTACCATAGTTTGGAATTTTTACTTTAGTTAGAAAATTTGACACATTAATCGAATGTAAGTAAATGGAATATGACAATTTAGATAATTGAAATAATTATTGCAAATGGCATGAACTTGTAACTGTTAAAAAAAATCGTTGTTTTAATCAATGGAGACGGAATTTATTAAATACATAGTCTTTGAACTCAAAGTCTGATAACAAATTTTTATGAAGGAATTAATAATTTGCATGCATAGACATGAATATTTATATCCTGAAGAAGAAATCAAGTTTACTTTAAAAAATGTTTCATCAAATGATCTGTTTCAAAGTAACATATTCTAATGTGTTTAGACTTCTAATTGTTTTAGATTCCTTTTTTTAAACTTCATGTTAACTGCTTTGAGGAAAGGACCTGTGTCTCCTGTTCGGCAGCTACACTTTACATGTCAAATTTTCATACCTGCTTCTGTGGATGCTGTCAGACATTCACAGTTATACTTCAGTGAATAGTCAAGGTACACCTACCATGTTAGGCAAATGTGGCAGTGTGAATGTAATTGGCCCCCATAAGCTCATAGGGAGTGGCACTATTAAGAGATGTGGCTTTGTTGCAATAGGTGTGTTGAAGGAAGTGTGTCACTGTGGGGTGGGCTTTGAGGTCTCATATATGCTCAAGTCATGTCCAGTGTGGCACACAGTTCACTTCCTGCTGCATGCAGATCAAGATGGAGAACTCTCAGCTCCTTCTCCAGCACCATGTCTGCCTGCATGCTGCCGTGTCGCACCTTGATGATAATGGACTAAAGCTCTGAACTGTAAGCCACCCCAATGATAAGAGTTGCTATGGTCATGGTATCTCTCAACAGCAACAGAAACTCAACTAAGACAAAATATTGTACAAAAAAAATAAGATGGTTCCTTCATCAGGTTGGATATAAGACCAAGCACACCAGTCAGCAAACATCAACTGCAAAGGGCCAGAAAGCAAATAGTTTAGGATTCCAAGCCATAACATGTCTTCTGCAGCTACTTATCTCTGTAGTTATTGCTTAAAAGAAGTTATAGACAATAGGTAAGCAAATGTTGTATTCCAGCAAAACTGATCTAATAAGAAAAATATAAACAGAACAATAGAAGTGTCACAAAAGTGGGAAGAAATGCTGTGGGATATGATAGAAAAGAGATTTGCATGTCAATACTTAGTTTGTAAATACAATGAATAACTTAATGTAGGCAGCAGTATTTGAGTAGATGCATTAATACTAGGATTTCATTAGTCACGAATGATAGCAGAAAACCTGACATAATAAATGATTCCCCCCACTGGACAAGTCTTACATTTTAGATAATTATTACATACTAGTTAAATTTGGGTCCTCACTGTTCCTACCATAGAGAAGGAACCTGGTAGCAGAGGAAAAATGCTTATAAGGTTAATAAACAAAACCACACACTTCAGCCCAAACCATTGGAATTTTCCAGATAAATACTTAAAACTTAAAATAGTTTGAAGACCAACCTACTGACAAGGAGCAGAAATATTTACTACTTATAAGATTAATAACTTTGTTTTTCAGCAAGGCTTTGGTAAAAGATCTTGCAATTATGCATAGGTTAATGCTTTTAATTCTCTCATTTAGATTTGACCATAATTACTAGCCACTTAAAATATAGCTTCTAAGTTGCAATTCTCCACAGTCTATCTCAGGGAAAAAAATCCATATAGGTAAGTACTGGGGTCTTATTTTTAATCAAAGGTTAATTAAGTGAATTAATCTTTGTGTTTGAATATATTTTGCATGAAATTTGGAATAAATAATTTAAATGAGTTCAAATCAAATCAGTGTGATATTAAATGAATATTAAAGTTTAGGAAGTGAGTTAAATGCTTGTGTTCTATTAATTATGTAGCAAATGTAGTCTGAGATGACAGAAATGCTGAAAAAGATTCTAAAATTTTCCTCTCACATCTATCGACAAAATGAATAAAGATAGCCAAACATGAACTCTGACTATGTAAATATGGCAGATAGTAGGACCAAAGTCCTTAAATGGAGAGCTTCTGGAAGGAGCAAAAAGTGACACCAACCATCCACAGCATCTGTGACATTGAGCTTATGAGCAGTATTGTTCTTTTGTTAATAAATGTCAGCAAATAAATTAAAGAAAATATGAGAGCCAAAGAATGCATCACTGTTCAAAATCAAATATGCTATATAATAAGGATATAATGTAGACTTCAAAATATTAGAAAGACTTTTAAAAAGTGTTGTTTTGTTCTTTTATGTGAATTAGTTAGATCATATGTAACATGTCTCTCCTGTTATGTCTATTGGAAACATCTCCTAAGAAATTGTTTTAGGCAGTCTGTCTCCCACTCCCAAACAATGGGGACCAAACACTGAAGTCTGAATTGAGAATTAAAAGAAGTCCCAGCCACATGTAGACAATACAAATAACTGTTCCTGCTTCATTTAGACTCATCTGAGATTGACTTAAACTAAAGCAAACAACAAAAACAAAATGTTATAATGGTGTGTATGCCAAAGCGTCATAGGACTCAACTGAGTGAATTCCCATTGACCAAAGCTGGAAATATTCAAGAAACAAATAAAATAATATTGGATTACAAGCTATAGTAAATTATATATCCATGGACCTATGCTGATCATATATTACATATTAATTATTGTATACTATATCTTATATGTTACATAAAAATGACTGAGAGACTAGAAACAAGTATCTCATGTGGATGAATGTCAAATAATCAATATAGATATTATATTCCAAAGGAGTAAATCATATCTCCTGATTGAGTTAGGGCTTCCCATAACAATTTCATTCCAGCCAGGAACAGTGATATATACCTTTAATCCCAGAACTCAGGAGGCAGAGGCAGTCTTAACTCTGCGATTTGGCAGCCAGCCTGGTCTACATAGTGAGTTCCAGGCCAATTGGTGCTACTTAGTGAGATTCTGTCTCAAAAGCATAATTTTGTCATGAAGAGCAAGTATATAAGGAACAAAAGTACCTGGTAAGTACTACCTCTGCTAGTAATAAGCCATGTTGATAAGATGTGATGTAGTGTGGTGTGGTATGGTGATGAGAATGACACTTACCACTGGAATCTTCCCATAAGTCCATAGTCTTGGTTTAGACATGAGAAAAAAATGATAACTATAAATTGAAAGACATTATAAAAATTTCTGAGCAATACTCCTAGAAACTATCAAAGTCATCAAACAGGAACATTTAGAGGAGAAAAGTAAAGTCTAAGAAACTCATAAATAAAGGCAGATTAAAATTGATAATGATAAAACATCATGTAGTATCCTAGACAGAACCCCTGATTAACTAAATCTTAAGGTAATCTTAGGTCCTATGTTCACCCCAGAAATTGCTCTCAAGGGAGCAGAGTCACAAAAATGCACACACAGCATCACACATTAATACCACACACACAAAATACACTTGGCTACCCAGAGGTCCACCATGTAGTTAATGGGGCAGTAGACCAAGAAAAAGGAAAAGCTATCTCCAGAATAAAGAATGATGAAAGGATAGATTGCACCTTCCCATTAGAGGTACAGCAATATTATCATAAAGTATCTAAAATTGAGGTAGGATACAGACTTAATTTGACACACAAATAATTAATACTTTTGAGAATGTATAAATCCAAAATCCCTTATCTAAACATCTTAAATCTCCCAAAAGGGTTCCTGTAGCTCATTTGGCAGAAAAGCCTACTGGAAACTGATGGGAGACTAATTACAGCCTTTACATGTTACATTTAGTGTGAATATTCATACCGTTTTCCAAAGAAATATTAATGTGTTTGATTACAGGGTCTTCCCCAAGCCCCACTATGAGTAAGTAATGTGTAATACATTTTATATGCTACAGTATTGCTTTAATAAAATTTGAAAAACTCTGAATTGCAATACATAATTGCTCTCATGAGGTTCAAAAGAGATAAGTTTATAATAGTAAATGTATTGAAGTACATAAATGTCTATTTCTATATAGCTCTGAAAGCAAGAGCTACAAAAAAAAAAACAGGAGAAGCTAGAAAAAAAACCTTGAAACATTGGAAGAAAAATACATAATGTCTCTGCTCTGGAAGTGATGTAGACTAACCTCATTAATAATGCTTTATTTTTATATAATGTCTACATTCTTCAAATTTTCATTTCTTTTTTATTATTATAACCAGTAAAATAAATCTTGGCAACAAGCAGTGTAAGCAAGGTCATACTTTTTTTTTCTTTTATAGAAAATAAGAATAACTAGAGAAAGTTCACTAGACAAAGAATAGGGTCTCCCTACCAGAGCTGCTAACCACTAGTCCAGTAGTGCACTTGACCTGTCAACACAGTACCTCTGATGGTAGAATGCTTATTCAATTGACATTTTCAAAGTAAAAATATAACAAAGCTGTTTCATCTGTGTTTTCTTTGGTGTTTGGGGGACTGTATTAAAGACAGTCTGTCAGAAATCTCTGTGAGTGTGGTGGTAAGAACAGGAAATAGAGTCAGGAAGATGACCAATGCTAGTCTACTCTTAGCCAGATCTTCAAAGTTTGAAGATACTTTCATTTGCTTTGCCTTAGCAACTTACATCTTCCATTAAACAGATTTTGATATTCCTTTACGATGTATATGGAAGCCAAATTTCAAAGTGTCATAGGTCATTCAAATAAACACGTAGGCATTAACTGATAAGGATTTTTTTTTTTTTACTTTCTAATTGTAACAATTAGGATAACACCTCTTGCAACACAGGTACTCATTAAGCATTTGCAGAGTGAATAAATAAATCCTAAAATTATCAGTGAGGCAATCTTCTGCAATTTCTAAAATGTCCCAGGTTAAATCTCTCCTTGGATCTGAGTCTCTTACTGACCATATGTGCCCATGACCAAGCTGGTTGTTACAATAACTATCTCTAAAGTTACTGTGAAGTCTAGAATGATATATTTTTACGTAAAGTTTCTATAGCATGTAGCATTTTAAAGGTAATTCCTTTCTTCTTCCTTTAAACTTCTGCCAATCTTCCTTGGGGAATCACCCAAATTTTCTTTCCCAGGGGGATTTAAGGGTAACCATGACCCTGATTCTGAGAAACATGAAACTATAAACCAAAAATCCTATGGAGGCAGTGAGCCATTGTGTTCTTAGTATAGCAGAGAGCTTGATATTAAACAGATGCTCAATGTGTATTTATCAAATGAAAACCTAGAGAAACTAGAGGGAAATGGATACTTTCCCATTGAGGGAAATCCCACATCAGAGGAAAAGAAATCTTAACATTTGAGTATTTAAATTAAGCCCTGTATACCTTATTTTCTCATGTAATGAAGTTGCTTGTGTTCTTCTGTATACAGTGACAATATTTTGCTATTTTCGGTTTTAGTGTGGGATACCCAGTCCAAGTTAACTCTTTATTTAGTTCTGGCCCCCTGTTTCTCTGTGCCTTTTACCCCTCAAACATTATCCACTCTTAGTAATTCCAAATCTTCTGTTGCTTTGTAAGATTCCAAATTCTTAAATGCTTGGGAAATCCAACCACAAGAACTGTAAACAGAAGGGAAGCTCAATATTTTTAAGTGAATTCCTGTTAATTGGCTTTATTTGTTCTTTTTACCTTTAATGTGAATGCTTTGGTGTAGCTTTAAGTTGTGTTATTTGACAGAACTGTTGCAGTAATAAAAAGAAATCCTATAAAATATGTGAAAATATTCATAGTAAAAACAGTTGTCAAATGATGATGTGTCCAGAACACGTTTTCGAGGGGAGCTTTATATATTTAGCCATGGAATCCGTCTCCTTAATAGGAAGACTACTTTGTAACTGCTTCCCCACCAAGGCACAACCTTCCCTTTGCAATCTTCATGAGATAGTAACAACCAGCCTACAGGAAGCAGATACACATTAGCTTACAAAGTAGCAACTTTCCTTTTGCTATTTTCACACATAGTTTCTGTTGACATCCCCCCCCCCATCTTCCTCCCCGTATTTGCTTGCCTTCAACATTTTGTGTTGGTGGTAAGAAAAGAAAACCACTCTTGAATTTTCTATTCCTTTTCTAAGAGATAAGAGATACATAGCAGAGATGCTTAGGGAAGGAAGTAGATAATGGCTTACCATATTTGTCTGGAAGGTACCTAACATTATGTAATTTCAAAAGGCAAATACTTCCTCAGGAAATGCATTGTTTGCACCATTTGGAAGGAATATGACAATGAAAAGAGTCAACATGTTCTGGTCTATCACATAGAATATGTTTTTCAGGGAATTCCCCTCTTTATCTTTTTACTGTATAGACATATACAGGTATAAATTAAAATGCACAAATACTTTAAATGTTGCATACAATCCGTATGTACACATTGTAGATCAAGATACAAAGCATTTCCAGTACCTGTGAAAGTTCTATTTCCAATTCATATCAATACCTCCTCTCAGAGGTACTCACATTTCTTATTTAACATTTGACTGGTTTTTCTCTTCTTGAATTAGCTTAAGTAGCATTTTATAGCATGTGTTCTCTCATGATTGGCTGCTTTCGGGGAACCTCATCCTCTGAGATGTAGTCATGCTATTTGTGTACTTACTTCTGTTTTTCTTTTCCTTGTCCATTCTCTTGTTGATCCACATCATTTCCAGTTGTAGGCTATTCTGTCTTGTATCTTCTATCAAAAGATGGTATGTAATTTTAATAGGAATGTGCACTTATTCATCTTGAGAATATAGCTGTAAACCAAATTGTTGGGCAATAGACTATGAATATGCTTAATTCCAGTGTATGTTAAAAGTTTTTCCAAGTAGTTCAAACAATTTGCTCTCTCAACAATATACTAGAATTCCTAATACTATGAACATCTATGCCAACACTCATTATTGTCAGGGACTTTTTTGTTCAACTACTCAGATGTTTTTCTGGTAGCTCATCATGGTTTTACCTAGCATGTCTCTAATGCCTAATGATGCTGAGAAAACATCCTTGTTGTGTGTAGTACCCATTTGGTTATCATGGGTGAAGTGCTTGTTCTGTGTTTGTATCCATTATTTTATTATGAAAGCATAATTCAATTTGAACTCTTATATCCAAGCATTCTGTTGAGTTCTACATGATTTACCTAAACCAGTCGAATGAGCTTTGTGATTTTTGTCTTTTTAGAAGTTCTTTGTGTAACTTTAGAGCAGTGATTTAAAAAGGACCATTTCCTTCACAATTAGAATTCTATACCATGAGCTTTCTTTCCTGCACATTTTATCATGGATGAGAACAAATTCCATAGTTTAGTGAATCAAATAAAACACATGAATGAAAACATTATAATAAAACCTATTATTTACCTGAGCTTCAGGATTCTGATGGCTTGTCTCTAAAGTGGGGATAGTAACAGGACTTGCCTTATTATTTTGTACTGATCACTGGAACTATAGAAAGTTCTTTGATGCCCCATTTAGAGCAAACCACCAATGAGTATTGGCTATTGACACCATTCTGTAGGTATCAGATCAGGTTCTTACTGTGTCTATTTGATCCAGTTTAGAATATTACCCAACAAATTTGGAAATAATTGACCTATTGATGTACCAATTAGCCTATTGACTGGACAGTAACTGTGAGTTGAAGTCTAAATCTTTAGGCCTGGCTGTGTGAAATGAACACTGGAATGATTGCTGAAGTCTGCTGTAAATGTTCTTTCAGGTACATTTGGTTTTGATGATCCAGAATACACCTAATGGCTCCATTAGTATATGAGTTAGGAGGGCTCAGGCACATTATACATATTCATGACTAGCAAATTTTCATTCTGATTCTAAGTAGGAACTAAAACATTTAGGAGAAAAAGAGCAGTTTCTTTTCCAAACAGCCTTGAACGCAGGAATCTTTTAATAGTACAGGAACTTCGGTTCTATGAGAATCATTTTGTGAAACCTACAGAATATTCCATAAAAGTTACAGATTCAAGGACATCTTAATGGCTAGAAAAAGCAAGTCCAAAGTGGTAGGGAAAGAAACCACCTAAAAGAATTCTCTCTGCCAGTAACTTACAGGAAACCATAAGCTTTTTCCCTCATTAGGCCCATCTGCTTGGGCCAGGTGCCTGGCAGTTCTTCTGCTAATGAGAATCTGCTCTTTCTAATACTGAAAGAAATAAGTCTTCATCTCTACCCTTTTGCATGTGCCAGTTGCATGTCAGAAACAATTTTTCTAGAAACATTCACTCTAAGTCACAGCCAGGAAGGATCATTGAGTGTTCCAGCTCCTCATGCAGTGGATGCAATGAGGACAGAGAAAAGTCCCAACTGCCCGTCTTGCTTCTGCTGACTTGCTGGATTTAGAAGGGAATCACACATATCCTTTATCACAAAATAGCATTAAGATATTGGCTTCCTATAAATGTTCATGTAAAGAAATGTGTACTTTGCATTTTCACAATAAATCCTGTTATGGATATGTGGGTTTCTTGCTATGAAATATCCATACAGCAGTCAACTATTTTTTTTAAACTTTGCTTAGGTTTCTTTTTAAAAAATAACTTTCTACTACATGTTTCTTAAGAAAATCATCATTAGGAATCATTTGGCTTTAAAGAAAGGCAAACTTGGGGTTTTGTTTTGCATATTCTTATTTGGACAACGTAGGCAATTAAAAAATTGCTGCTTACATCTCTGTGATATTTTCCCCTAGAATTCACAGTCTGATGAGATAATGTGTGTCACTGTACATGGTACAATTGACTCTAGAAGAAGGAGATTACTTGGGTCGGCCAAATCTAATCCTCTGAGGCCCTAACAACAAATAAAGATCTCTAACTGGAATGAGAAACAATCAGAAAGGTACAGGGACCAGAGCTAGAGCTCAGTTGGTATTGTTTGTCTAACATATAGAAGGCCCTGGGTTGGATTCCTTATAAAATCTTATAAAATTATAGATATAATTTATATCTTATAAAAAATAGAACCTTATAAAATCTATGTATTGTGGAACACTTCAGAGTTGGAGACAGGACGATCAAGAATTCAAGGTCATCTTTTACTACAGAGTTAACCTACCCTGAGCTAAATGAAAGCCTACCAAAAAACAAAAAAGGACCTCAGAGAATTTCAAAGCACAAGGGATATACAGCTTTGTTTATAGATGGAGGAAACTATGAGAGGCGTATGGATATCTTTAATCATAAGGAACTGAGAGAGGCTCTCAGCTCACAGAGATCAACAAAATAGGTACCTCTCTCCTACAAGAAATTATATTCTGCCAATAATTGGGAGAAGGTGAGAAGACTCAAGGTCCTAATGTGAACACAGCTTGTTGAGACATTATGAGACTCTAAACACTACAGTAAAACTATGACAGGCTTTCAATGCACAGAAATGAGCTGACAAATGTGAATTGTTTAAGCCACTGAACTTGTGGCACATTGCACATATGTTACATAGCAACAGAAGACTAATATACCGAGCTTTTACTCACTGTGTTCTCTTAAATGGCAATGAATGAGGACTGGGTGGAGAAAAAAAAATGGTCTGATAAATACGCAAAGATTAGCTCAGGTTATTCAAGGTCATCTCACTAGAAAGAGACTCCACTTATCATCTTGATAGCAATTGTCATAATATAATTAGGGCAGGGAACAACGAATACTGAGTATGTCAGTGAGAGGCTAACAGTTCACTAGATGCTGTGTTTACCAGTCATTTCCACTTACATGTGAATTCTAGCAAAATGTGTTTTTGCTTTCTGTTTTCTTCTTAGCTTATGGAGCTCTTCACCAATTCTGTAACAATATAACTAAGGTCTAGGCAAGCCATAATAGCTCTGTCTGTGGAATGGAAAGAAGCTGGCATCCTACATCTTTGTCACAAAATGTGCTATCTAAATGTATGCAGCATAGGCAAGCTGTTACAAAAGTAAGAGGTAGGAAGTGGAGATAAACTATTAAGCCATTTCCAGAAATCCGGGGAAATAAAGTAAGGAGATAGAGGAAATATCCTAAGAGAAATAAGATGGGTTCTGAATCATTTTTGTTGGTAGTATAGTTTGTATGTGAAATGTTTCCCAAATGCCCATTTGTTAAAGGTTTGGGCTTTAGCCTGTGACATTAGCAAGAGATAGTGTGGTCTAGTTAAGTCGTTGGGGTCATATTTTTGAAGGATATTTGGGGATCTTTGCCTCTTCTCTCTATCTCTGCTTACCAAACAGGGCACCTCTACCACAGGATCCCACCATGGTGTGGGATCTTTACCAACTTTACCAACATAAGCAAACAGGGCTGTCTCTTATACACATCTAGATGTGTATAAGAGACAGCCTCTACCACAGGATCCCACCATGGTGTGGGATCTTTACCAACTTTACCAACATAAGCAAACAGGGTCAAGTGACCGTTGGCTAAAATCTCTGAGACCATGAGCTAAAATAACTCTCTTCCTCTCTTCCTGTGGAAACGGAGATTGCTTGGGCAAGTACGTTACCAACTGAGCTGTGACTCCAGACCCTTTTCTTCTTTTTAAGTTGATTTATCTCAAGTATTCTTTAAAACAATGAAACAATAGAGCTGACATAAAGAGACTTCACTTACGGTCATTCCACATTTTTGGTCATTCCATATTTTTCAAAAAATAATGCAACGAAAAGAACTGTTTTCAGCAAAGAAGAGTGGTTATGTCAACAACAGGAAAATAGATGCAACTGGAGATAATTATATTAAGCAAATTAATCCAGTCTGAAAATGCTGCTGTATGTATTTTTTTCATTTGCCATTCATGTATCATGTACATAGATACATAAGTGATGTATACATGCATGCACATATGTATGTATGTATGTCTGATATGAAAGTAGAAGCAAAACTATCCAGGGCAACAACAACAAAAACATTAATGGGGGCAGGGAAAAGAGGGGTTATGAGGAGGAATATGTCCAAAGTACAATATGTATTTGTATAAAATGTCTTTATAGAACACAGTAACATGTACAATAAATATATACAATGAAAAATTTAAAAACAATAAAAATTTAAAATTTGGATATTACTTTGTATACCATAAATACATACAGCTATAATTTGTCAATATATCAAATAAACAGATACATAAATGAAGTTGTTGAGACAGAGGAATATACTTATCCACCTCCTGTATATCTTGGGAACAGCTCTACAAGTCATTTTCCATCATGTGGACCACATCCATTGGGCTCGACTTCCCTAAATGTGTCAGCAATCTTTCTCAATACTCTCCACTTTCTTTTTCCCTTATTCTGTAGTTAATAGAAAAGCCTTTCTAGTTCTTAGGACAAAATCTTTTTCAGAGAAACTTTCTTGTGATAGTACTCTAGTTTCAGTTTTCTGGAATCTTCTCCTTACCAATACTTGCTTCTCTTTCTTTATTGATGGGAAATCCTGAAGACTAGTAAGACAATTAAATAAAGAAATAAAACTATTAAGTAATTTTTATGTTTAAGGAAATTGGGGGTCATATATTTTCATGAACTAATGATATGAGGTGGATATTTAGAAAGTATTTATTTCAAAGACTTTTCTAACGCTTTTAAATGATAGGCAATGTCTTAATATTTTAATTGGCAAATATTCGTTATACATGGCACTGAGATTAATAGAAAATCTTTATATTAATCTATACTTTGAGCATATTGAGAGACCATAACCTCTTATCCTCCTCTTTCTCCTCCCTTCCAGCCTCATTAGCCATTATTCCCCATATAATTTTGTATGTATTTTCATGCCATAGATATATAAATATTTTTCATTTGTAGCTCATTTCTTGATTACTGTTTCTCACTCCATATATTCATGGTTTTGTGTCTCTCTATAAAATACATGTTCTACAAGTGAGAGAAAACATACATTTGTCTGTCTAAGACTAACTTAATTTGCTTAATATGATTATCTCCAGTAACACCCATTTTCCTGCAACTATCATAGTATCATTGTTTATGGCTGAAATCTTTTTTCCATTGTGTGTATATGTCACATATTCTTCAGGCATTTCTCTATTCATGGACACTTAGGCTGACTCTACAACCGATCTACTTTGAATAAAGGTACAGCCAATATTGCCATACAGGTATTTACTTATAGTCTTCCAGGTAAATACCCAGAAGCAGCATAACTGGATCATATGGTAGATTTATCTTTAGGTTTTGGGAGAATCTTCATACTTATTTCCACAGTACAATAGTAATTAGACTAATTGCCATTTTTATCAAAACATTGCATAAGGTCTTTCATTTCTCCATGACCTCACCAGCATTTGTTGTGGTTAGTTTTCTTAATGACTACCATTCTGGCTGGAGTGAGATGGAATTACAATGTATTGTTTTTGTTTTGATTTGATTTGCTTTGGGGGGGTGCTGGAGACAGAACCCAGAGTCTAGTGCTTGCTTGTTGAGGGGGTTTGGATGAAAATGGTCCCTGTGGGTCATGTATTTGACTGCTTGGTCCCCAGTTGTTGGAACTTTTGGAAAAGGATTAGGAAGTGTGGCCTTACTGGAGAAGGCATGTCACTAGTGGCAAGTCTCTCTCTCTCTCTCTCTCCTGTCTTTCTCTCTTTCTCTGTCTCTCTTTCTGTCTCTCTCTGTGTCTCTCTGTCTCTGTCTCTCTCCTTTCTCATTCTCTCTTTCTCTGCCTGATGCTCCTGGATCAGGATGTAAGCTTTCAACTACTGATCTAGCACTGTGACTTCCTGTCTGCTGCCATGCTTCCTGTAATGGTAGTCATGTATTCCCCCTCTGAAACTGTAAGCCTCCAATGAACTATTTCTTCTATAAGTCACTGTCAGCCTTGTGTGTTATCATAGCAATAGCAAAGTAACTAAGACACTTGCTCAGCAAATGATCTACCATTGAGCTATAAATTCCCAAACCTTTGGTGTAGATTTAATTTGTACTTCTCTAATGGCTAATGAAGTTGAGTATTTTTTCATATCTTTATGAACCATTTGTAGTTCATTTCTTTATGATGTTCTCACTCTATTGAATAGGTTGTTTGTTTAATTTCTTGATTTATTTTAGTTTTCTGTATATTCTAAATATTAAACCTCTGTCAGATGTGCAGTTAGTAAAGATTTTTCCTATACTATGCTATAGTATGGGCTGTCTCTGCACTTGATTGTTTCCTCTGCTACGCAAAGCTTTGAATTTGATGAAATCCCATTTGAATAATATACAATTTTTGTGAGGGAAAAGCATAGTTGTAATAACTTGGTAAATAAAGCATTGTAAAGAATTGTGCCATTCTCTCCAGTAAAAACCTGAAAGGAAAATGCCCAGAGCCACAAAACAGGGTAATTCATTTTATTATCTTTACTTACGGTATTTCTTCTGCTAAGATTTCAGATGATGGGTTTTATTTATCTTTTTAATTAGCATACCTTTAAAAATTAGAATGCTTGTCCTACCCAGCAGTAAATTTTATTTCCTACTTGAGTGATTTGAAATAGTCTAAAGTATTACTCTAGCCTTAAACATTCTTGCTAGTTAAATTATAATGATTTGAAGGAAAGGAATAAGCAGAAGATTATTCAGTTCATTATTGGCTTTTGGATTTATGTTTTTTAATAAGCAATTTACTTTTACTTTCTACCTGTCTAATGTTAAACTGTAGTACCAATAACAATATTTAATGGAATGCCATGAATAGCATTGAATGTTGATTTCTGTACGTGTAATTAAGCCTTCATTTACACGTAGAGAAGAATTTTGATGATGGCACAAGTAAAATTGTAGCTGGCACAATACATTATATGAAAATTAATGAGAAATATTGATTTTAAAGCATTGATGTGACTTTATGAACCACATGAATGGCACTCATGGGTATTGATGAGTAGTAAAACCCTTCATCTATTCTATTTGCTATGCCTATGGTTTGATTAATATATTTGAATAAAAAAATAGATAACTGTGTAGTAGATAATATATCTTAATTGGAGCCTCAGACTCTCCATAAATGTCAAAGTACCTAATAAGTTCTCCTCCTTATTTGGTAAAGGTGAACATTTGCTTGATGCTTTCACTGTCCCTGGTTCTCATCCTAATCGCTATTTATGCTTCATATTCTTATCGGAATATATCTCTCATTCTATTTCTCTGAGAAAAAAGTAAACAATTACAGTGAAACCTCTTTTTGGTCTTTTCCTCTTTGACCTCACAACTTTATACTGTACACAAATATGCATGTAAATGGAAAAGACATTTTCCAAAACAAAGTACTTTGAAGATAGATACCAACAAAACATATCTCTCAATATGAAACTAGAACAAGAGCACAGAGCTTTTGGAACAGTGTGCTTGGGCTTCCTAGACTTGGTGCATTATTAGGTTGCTGGTTTACCCACACAATGAGATGGGTATACTTTGGGAAATAATTAAAGGACTTTTTTTCTGTTGAGTTAATTAAAACTATCAATTTGTTTGTGTATTGCTCAAACTTTGCTGTCTTGTTTGAACAATACTGCCATTGATCCTTTGTTAATTGAGAAGTACCACAAATCTAGTGTATGCAAAAATAGTTCTGCCATTCAATCTGAATTTTCTGTTGCACCATTAAAATTCTTCATCTCAAATAAGTGAATGCAGTTGACAGCACTATGAAAGATCACGATGAAATCATTAGAGAGATGAATTACAACAGCCTACATAAAACTAGCCAATTTGCTTGTGTACTTAATATTTATCAAAACCTTCTTAAATGTGATATATATCACATTAAATTTATATTTGATATACATATTTGTATATATTTGATATGATACATACAAATATATAGGTATATGGATACACATTTAATATAAATATAGATATAAATAATCTAAATATTTAACACATAAATATTTACATATCATTATGGTCAATATTTAATACAGTTATCTATATTAAAAATACTATTTACAGATGATGGAATTTAAACCTATATATATTCATTATCTAGATTGAGTTTACATGAATGGCCAGTAAGTAGCAGAGACCAAATGAGAATTTAGACCTTTCAAAATCCAAAGCTATGTACTTATAGTCATTTCTAGGTTCCATTAATTCCTTTAATTGGCACAAAGTATTATATTGACTAGCATACTTATTCCTCAGGCACTTTTTCTTAATTCCCTAGGCAATTAATTTAACTTTTGATTTAATTATCTCATTTCAGCAATGGATGAAATAGAGATTCTGGCTCACCCCATTAGACCATTGTATAGTTTTATAAACTGAGGTAAGAAAATTTCTGTGACTTGCAATCTTTAGAAAAGTAGGAATGCAAGAATGGAATTTGAATTCAGAAAATATTGCTCCAAAGACCTGGCTTTTAGCCACAGCCTCTCCTTGTATCTCCAAATAGCTTGCTTTAAATCTTTGCTTTGAGAAGAAGTAGAGAAAGTTAATTTAATATAGAGGACCCGAGTTAGTCTTAGATAAGTATAAAAGGTTTAAGAGATTGTAACTGGAATGTGTAAAACGTTTTGTGGCAGAAAGAGTGAGGATGATATAACACAGAAAGGAGGTTTGGTAAAGATGGAGAGGGTTCATTAGCAGGGGAGAATGGGCATCCTAGTTATAATAACTACACAGCTTTGTCTAGATGGACATGAGCCCTTAATAATGTTGAGGATATTAAATTACTGTTTACTCGCAGCTTCTACTTTCCCTTCTTCCAACCTGTGTCCCAGGACTTGTAAAAGACGTAACAAACACCTATAGGACAGGGGTTTGCATGATCAAAAACCTGAGTAAATCAAGCAAAATAGGTCATTGTTCACTTTTGCGCTAGCTGAACAGAACCTGACATGGTGAAGCATGAACAGATGTTGGACACTGTATGAAAGGATTCATAAGCATCTAATTAAATCCTAAGCAAAAGGCAGAAAGGAGGAGGAGGAGCAAAGGGAGGAGGAAGAGAAGGGAACTACTTCAGAAATTGCTTTGGGTACAGGCAGACTTCGGAGTCAAAGATAATTTTATAGAATGTCAAAAATACACCTGCCCCAGAAAATGCTGTTCAAAAACATTTGTCTTCGTCTGTGGTTTGTATATGGATGGAGTGCATGTAAAGTTGATCACAATACTTTATATTTGTACAGCATGATAAATTTGCTAGTGACTTTACTATCTGTTGTATTATGAAATTTACAGAGCTTTCAAAGGCAGGCAAGATTAGGTCTCCTTTTCAAAGGAAGAAATCAAGGGCCCAAGTAATACTTGTGGACCTGGAAGAGCCACAGCTGAATTCTCTCAAAACTCTCATCCTGAGGATTCTGAACAGGGCAGTTTGGAAGGAAAGGAAACCAGCAAAGTGAATTTGCTAATAAAGAACATGCCATAAGTCAGGAAAAAGGAATGAAGAGAAAATGATGGGAATCTAAGAACAGACATCATTATTTCATTTATGGTAAATGGATGGAAGTCCGTGGATTTGTGTGTAAAGGAGTACTCACATTTATAAAGTGATTCATCTTTTAAAAAAACGAAAATAGATTCTTATCTCATACAACACATTCAAACCATAGTTTCTTTTCCCTCCATACCTCCCAGTTCCCCCCATGTCCCTTCTCCCACATATCCACTCCATCTCCATTTCCCTTCACAAAGGAGCAGGTCTCCAAGAGACAACAACCAAACATGACAAATCAAGTTACAATAAGACAAGGCAAAAGCCCTCACACTGGTGCTGGACAAGGCAATCCAACAGGAGGAAAAGAGTCCCAAGAGAATGCAAGAGTCAAAGAAATAAATCCCCTCCCACTGTTAGGAATCTCACCAAAAAAAAACTAAAACTAATAGCCATATACACAGAGGACCTGGCTCAGACCTATGCCGGTCCAGTGCTTGCTGCTTCAGTCTCTGTGAGCCCATATGAAGCTTGCTTCAGTGATTCAGTGCGATATGTTCTCCTGGTGTCCTCCATCCCTTCTGACTCCTACAATCTTTCCTCTCCCTCTTCCTCGAGGTTTCCTGAACTCTGAGGAAAGAACCTGATGGAGATCTCCAATTTAGACTCTCTTTGCATTATGTCTAGCTATGGGTCTCTGAATCCTTTCCTAGTGGAAGCCTCTCTGATGACGACTAGACAAGGCACCAATCTATGAGTATAGCAGAATATCATTAGGAATCACTTCATTTATTGTTATTTTTGGTAAGTCGTGTCTCATGGTATAGGCCTCAAGTTAAACCAAACACTGGTTGTTATTTCCCACCAGTTCTGTGGAACCATTGCCTCCGAACATCTTGTAGGCAGGACACATTGTACGTTAAGCGTTTTGTGGCTGGGTTGGTGTTCATATTTCTCTTTCTACAGTCTGTGGAGTACCTTTTTGCACCAAAGAGACTACAACATAGGGGTGAAGGCTCCATGCAGGCACTGGCTCCACCTCTCTACCTTCAATGAGTTGTGTGGATGAGAATGGGCATGCACATAAAAGTAGTGATTTTGAGATGGAGAGCCTATGCTTACAAAGAAATGGAGCAGAGGAATTTGAACTTAAATGTGAACAGGAAAACTTAAGGGCACAGATGAAAACTCTTACATTAGCTACATGAAAGGTAATATGAAATAAAGCTAGCGAGTGCAGCATATAACATCAGAGACAACTTTGATGGCAAGCTAAGTGGTTGAATCTTAATTTTTCAGGCTTTAAAGAGCCAATGAGAGTTTGTAAACAAAGAAGTAACACAATGTTTACTTTAAGGATTCCTTGCAAGCTATTAATGAAATATTAGTGTAAAAATGCTTCATAAAATATTTAAGGAATTGATATTATGATTGTTTTCAATTATTTATTCACTATATATTAGATGCAGTGTTGACAGTTGGCATTTATAAAAAAATAATGTTTATCACTATGAATTAAAGCTCACCTCCTAGTGTGGAAGTAACCATTAAAACAACTATAATCAAATAAGCAGAGTGTACATATGGTGTTATAAAAGGACAAGGGAGGTCTGAAGGAATTCTTCCTAGAAGAATTACAGGAAAAATTATACTTGAACAGACTATTAAAGCAGTAAAGATTCACATAGAGAGGCTAGAATTACTAAACCTTTCTCAAAAGAAACTATTGGAGAGGTTGTGGTTATAGCTCCAGTGGTATAATAGTGGTAGCATGTTCTCAGCATGCATGAGTTCCTGTATACAATCTCCAGAAAAACACACACACATCACATATGCATATACACACAAAAAAAACTGATAAAAGAAAACATTGGTTTAGACAAAGTTTCTTGACTGATCATAAAAATTGCAACTTTGAAAATTAAAAAATGAAGATTTTTTAAAAAGTAGTGATTATTAAAACTAAATTGATATTTAAGGAAAAATACTTGGAGAACATATTATAAGACATAACTGGAGCAAAATAAAAACAGCTATTATAATTAAATAGTAACAAGAAAAGCATCATATAAAATAATTGGTCAAATGTTTTTAATAGACACTACAAAAGAGGATATATAGGTGGTCAATATACATAAGAAAAATGTGCAACATTCATAACCAGATGACTTTTATAGACCATCTAGAATGACTAAAGTTAAAAAGACTGTTTATAGACCAACTAGAATGACTAAAGTTAAAAAGACTGTTGATATCTTACCCTGTTGTGGAAAGATTCATAGACAGATGATGGTTGATAAGGAAGGAGAGACATTTTCTTCAGTGGTGTAGCCACTGATAATGTGCATATGCTTCTATAAGCACATTATCATCCATCCTCCTGTAAAAATCCCTGGAGAAACTCACTGGGTTACAAAAAAAGAAGAAAGAAAATAGTAATGAATGTAGAAAGGAAGGTAATCAATCAGTTGGAAGTGGGAGGTGGACAAGAGAGTGACAAGGTAGGGTGACTATGATTTACATATATTATTTGCATATATGGAAATGTGATAATGAAACCTATTATGTACAGTTAATGTATGCCAAATAAAATTTGCTGCTATCCAATGATGAAATATGGAGTCCCTGAAAGAATCTCCCAGTTGGTTTTCCAATACAAACTAAGAAATTCTGAGACCAAGAAAAATGACGTTAGTTCTCTGCATTTTTCTTGGTTGTAGTTTTCTGTAATAGTTTCTGACTGTTGCAAAGAGAAGTTTCTTTGGCTAGGGGTTATTTCTATACTTATTTGTGGGTATAAGGATAAATATTAGAATGTAGCTAGGGATTAGATTGGTTCAGTATAGTGACTGTAGGTTCTCTTCCATAGCTTCACAAGCCCTGGCTTGGTTTCCAGTTTCAGGCAAGATTTTGCTCTTTTTGAGCTCTCTGTAAGTACAATTAGAGAGCTGTTGTCAAGACAAATGTGCCAGTAACTCACCATTAGGGATATTGTGCCGTGATGGTTATTGAGACAGTTCACAGATGTCTTAACTGGGTAGGATTATTGTTTGCTTTTGTTGGAAGCTAGCATGGCAACCTCCGGTACCATGAAAGCTAGTCCTCAGGAAGGAAGCGTTCAGCTCAAATTCTCCATCCTCTGGGTTCTGTGTCTGAAGAACATACATCAAAAGGGACTTACCTTTAGCTTCTGGGAGGCAACCAAGGACAACAACAATAGCCTAGAAGAGTTTAGGTATTTCTTAAATACATCTCAACCAATAACTCAAAGGGGGCTTCTCAAGCAAGTTGTTGGGGTTTTTGATAGATAGTAGCTCTTGAGAGAGCATTATCAGCCCAGGTGGAAATTTTTCATTTAAACTCTATATGTATATGTATACACAGATTTATATGTATTATATGTAACTTTAGCTAAGTACATAATGATTCCTTAGGACCTTTTCAAACATCCTTACTGTTATTTTACCTTCCTTCCTTCTGTATTTAGCTTCATCCTTCCTGCCTAATTTAAAGCCCCACATTGCCATTTTTTCCATTTCACTCTTTGTGATTTGAATTATTTGTACCCCAATTTTCTCTGTCTATTGCCCCTCCATGTCTCACGGTCCCTTTTTAATTTGCTGGTTTCTGTGGTTACTCCAAGTAATATAATCACATCTAAAGATGTGTAGCTAGGAACCTAACCTGAGAAAGAATGTGCAATGCCTGTCATTCTAAGTCTGGGTCACCTTACTCAATATGATCTTTACTAGTTCCACCCATTTACCTTCAAAGCTCACGATTTCACTTTTCTGTACAGCTGAGTAGAATTCCATAGTGTATATGGACCACATTTTCACTATCCTTTCATCAACTGGAGGACATTTAGGTTGTTTCCATTTCCAAGCTATTGTTAACACAGCAGCAATGAACATGGCTGAGCACATATCTAAGGATAGGATATCAAGGACTTCGAGCTTATTCCAACAAGTGGTATAGCTAGGTCATATGGTACATTTATATTTAGATTTTTGAGAATCCTCCACAGGATTCCAGAGTGGCTAAACCAGTTTTCTATTACACCAACAGTGGGTGAGAGTTCTTTTTTTCACCACATCCTCTCCAGCATTTGTTGTCAATTGTTTGGGGCCATTCTAACTGAGGTTAAATAAAATCTCAAATTTGTTTTAATTTGTTTTTCCCTAATTGCTAAGGATACTGACCATTTTTTTGAGATATTTCTTAGTGATTTTTTTCTTCTTTTCAGAACTCACTTATCAGGTCCCGGGCCCAATTTTAAAAAGGTAGTTTTTTTTGTTTCGTTTTGTTTTTTTTTTTATTTTTGTTTTTTGACTCTTTGTTCTTTTGAGTTCTTTATACATGTAACATTCTATAATTTATTCTCTGTCAAATGGATAGCTGACAAAGATTTGATGGGCTTCCTCTTTGCCTGCTAGATTGTTTCTTTGGCTGTATAGAAATGTTTTAGTTTTCTGAGGTCCCACTTGGTAACTGTTTACCTCAATTCCTGGGCAAATGGGGCCCTAATCATAATGACTTTTTCTACACCTATACCACTGCTTGTTTTCTTCTAGCAATTTCAGTGTTTCACATTTAGGTCTCTGATCCATTTGGAGTTTGTTTTTTTTTTTTTTATGGAGGTTGTATACAGGTCTAACGGATAGCTTCTTCATGTGGACATTTCGTTTTCCTAGCATCAGCTGTTGAAGATGCTTTGCTTTCTACAGCTTATGTTTTTGGGCTCTTTGTCATATATTTGATTGTTGTAGTTATAGATAGTCATGTTTCAGTCAACAATTTTGTTCCATAGGTCTACATATGTATTTTTGTGTTAGTATTATACTGTTTTTATTATGATAACTCTGTGGTATATCTTAAGATCTGGAATTGTAATCCATTCAAAATTGTTATCTTTGATCAGAATTGTTTTGGCTATCCCGGGTCTTTGGGGTTCCACATAGATTTTGTAATAGTTCTTTCTATTTTGGTAAAGAACCAGATGGGGATTTTGATTGTGATTGCATTGAATCTATAAATAGCTTGTGGTAGAATGTTAACTCTACGAATCGATGATCATGAGGTGCCTTTCCATTTTCTAGTGTCTTTTTTGTCTCTTTTTTCAGAGGTTTAAAGTTTTTATTGTAGATGGTCTTCACTACCTTGGTTAGATTTATTCCTAAATATTTTATTTTCTTTGAAGCTATTGTGAATATGAGTGTGTCCATGAGCTCTTTCTCTGTATGTTTGTTGATGGTGTATAGAAAAACTATTGATTTGTGCAAGCCAATTCTTTACTCTGCTACAAAGCTGAAATTGTTGATTATTTCTAGGTGTTTGGGGGTAACATTTTTAGGATCTCTTATGTACAAACTAAGATCTCCCCTGAAAATAGAGGTAGTTTGAGTTAACCGCTTCCTATTTGTATTCCCTTGATTTCATTCTCTTGCCTTTTTGTTACAGCTAGTGCTTCAAGAACAATATTGAAAAGAAGTGGGGATACTGGATAGCCCAGTCTCATTCCTGATTTCAGTGGGATTGCTTCAAGTTTTTCTCAATTTAGGATGAAGTTGGCTGTTGTTTCTCATGTACAGCTTTTATTATTTCCCATCTACTACCAACTCTCTCTAAGGTTTTCATCATGAAGACATGATGGGTTTTGTCAAAGACTTTTTCTGCTTCTATTGAGATCATCATGTAATTTTTTTCTTTAAGTCCGTTTATGTGTGTGTTGTGTTTTATTTTATTATTTTTTTTTACATTTATTGACTTCTGTATGTTGAACCATGCCTGCATCTCCAATACAAAAACAATTTAGTCATGATGATACACGTCTGTATTCTGTTTGTAAGTATTTTACTGGGAGATTGTGAGTGTATGTTCATCAGTGATATTCATCTGTAGTTTTCTGTTTTTGCTGTATCTTTATCTGGTTTTGGTATTATACTGATAGTGACTTCAAAGAAAGAGTTTGGGGATGCTCCTTCTGTTTCTATTTTTTAATAGTTTAGGAAGAATTCGTTTTAGATCTTCTTTGAAAGTCTGGTAAAATTCTGGTGTGAGTCCATCTGGGGGTCCAGATTTTTTTTAGTTAAAAAGGTTTTTATTACTGTTTCAATGTCCTCATTTGTTTGCATAGATTGTTGACATTTTGGTTATTTTTAGTGGTTTAGCTGAATCTAAAAACATATTCTCTTCTTCCATTTCTTTTAGATTTTCTAACTTAATGGAATACAGGTTTTTACATTATTCCTTTATAATGTATTCAATTATTTGGTCTCTGTTGTAATAGTTCCCTGTACTTTTCTGATTCTGTTATTTGGGCCCTCTCTTTCTTTCTTTTGGCCAATTATTACAATAGCCTTTTGATCATGTTTATCTTCTCAAAGAAACATCTCTTAGATGCATTGATTCTTTGTATTGTTTTCTTTGTTTCTTTTTCTTTAATTTCTGCTGTTTTTTTTTTTCTTGCATCTAGTGGTTTTTGGTTTGGTTTGTTCTTGTTTTTCCAAATTTTTGAGTTGCATCACAAATTCATTTATTTCTGCTCTTTCTGGTTTTTAGTGTAGGCATTTACAACTATAAGTTTATCTAATAAGACTCTTTGTAATGTCTCCCCGAGGGTTTTATGATGTTTTCATTCTTATTTAGTTAGTTCCAGAAATTTTATTTATTTCTTGGTTTCTTCTTGACGTATTCATCATTCAGTAATGGGTTGTCTAATCTCCATGAGTTTGTGTATTGACTGGAGATTTGTTTGCTGTCAGTTTTAAGTTTTATTGCATTATGATCAGACAGGATACAAGGAGTGATTCAATTCCAGTCATTCTGAATCTGTAAAGATTAGTTTTGTGTCCCAGGATGTGGTCTACTTTAGAAAAGCTTCTATGTGCTACTGAGTACAATGTGTATTCTTTGGTGTTTGTATAGAATATTCTATAGCTATCCATTAAATACATTTCATATATGATGTCAATTAAATCTGATATTTATTTATGTATGTATTTATTTATTTATTGTATGAAGAAAGTGGAGTATTGAAATCAATTACTTTTAATGGTTTGATGTTAACCTGTGTTTTTGAATCCAATAGTAGAAGTTTTATGAAGTTGGGTGTCCCAGAGTTTGAATATATGCTTAGGATAGCAGTGTCTTCTTGGTTAATTGGTCTCTTGATTAGAAAGGAATATTCCTCTTTATCTCTTCTCATTACATTCAGTTTGGTTTATTTTGACTGATATTTGCGTAACAATGCCCACTTGCTTCCTATTCCTATCTGATTGGAGTACTTTTGTGTATCCTTTTGCCTATGTTTAAAGTTATGATTTTTTTCTTGTAGACAACACAGAGATGGATTATATTTTTATTCCATTTAACCAACCTCTGCATTTTTATTAGAGCATTGAGACAAATAATGTTTAAAGTTATTATTGAAAGGTGTGTGTTGGTTGCAGTAATTGTGTTATTGATTTCTGTTGTTGTTATTTGTATTCTCAATGATACTTTATGCTTTAATAATTATAGCTTCATTTATTTTCTTTCTACAGGCATTTGACTCTATACTTATTCTTCTCTTCAGACCAATATGTTGCTCCCTATGTTTTTTGTTAGGCTTGGTCTGTTGGATCTAAATTTTTTAGGATGTTTGTATAATGAAAAGTTTTGCTTTATCCTTCAGCAATAACAGACAGTATTGCTGGTTACATTAATCTAGGTTGGCCATCATGGTCTTTTAGGACTTGGAATGCATTGGTCCAGATAGATCTAGCTTTCAAAGTTTGCACTGAGAAATTGGCTGTTATTTTGATGGAGTTTTCTTTATTTGTGACTTGTGTTTTTTTTTCTCTTGTAGATTTCAATACATTTGCTTTCCTCTGTATACTTAAATGTTTAAAGTATGATATGCCATGGAGATTTTCTTTTCTGGTCTTGTCTATTCGGTGCTCTGGGTGTCTCTTGTATCTGTATGGGTATGTCTTTGCTTAATCTGGGGACATTTTATTCTATGATCTTGTTGAAGATCTGCTCTATGCCATTGAATTTATATTCTTCTCCCTCTCTATGCCTATAATTCAAATGTTTGATTCTTTTGTGGCAGGCCTCATTTCCCACATGTTCCTTTCCTGTGCTGTTTAAATTTTTTCCATATCTTTGCTTATATTTTTTACTTCTACTTGATCTGTAAGTCCTGTCATTCTATCATCTGCTTGATGCATTCTGCTTGTAAGGCTTTTCTTTGAGTTTAACAAATGGACTATTGTGTTTCTCAATTCCATCTTCATTTTAGCTTGAGTTCTCTTCATTGTTTCTATTTCCTTATTGAATTCCAACTTCAAATCCTGGATTATCTTTATCTTTTCCATTAGCTTTATGTTTGTGTTTTCTTGAACATCATTCAAGAGTTTATTGTCTTTAAATCCATTTTTAAGTACATTGAACTATTTCTTTGTGTCTTCTTTAAAGTCCTTGAAGTTGTTGATAAAGTTTATGTTTTTATTATAATTCTGTGATCTAGGGTTCATCTACATAGTTCTCATGGGTGAACATTTCTGAGGGATTGGTAGATTTTGGGGGGAAATACTACCTTGATGTTTTATATTGTTTATATTTTGTGATGAAATCTGTGCATGTGGACTTCTTTTGTTTTTTCTGTGTCTGATATAGATACAGTAAGTTGTAGCAGAACACAGAATGCGTATATTGGTTTTGGGCTAACGGTTATATATCTATATCTATATCTATATCTATATCTATATCTATATCTATATCTATATCTATCTTACATAGAATGAAGTCAGGTGGACCAAGGGGGCTGGGTTGGCATGGAGGATATACATCCTGATCCAAATCTGGAGTTTGACAGTAGATCTGGATGTTGAGGAGTGTGTATGGAGAGGGAGAATCAGTCCAATTCACCCAGATATACCATGGCATAGGATATGTAAGATATGGCTGGGTAGAGAAATTGAAATATGGCACATGAGAGGCCTCTCAGATGGGGGTAGGCAGGTGTATCCTGGCCAGAGCCTGAATTTTGGGAGCTGTGCAAGCATGGGTGGTCAGACTAGGCTGCTCACTGGATGTGGGATCTGGACTAGATTTGGGGAGGTTGAGGAAGATGCAGGGGGTAGAGGGAAAATCAGATGGACTCACCAGGGCCAACCTTAATGAAAGATGTGCAGGATCTGGCTGAGTATAGAGATTACTATTCTTAATTTTTAATTTTTTTCTCATATCTGCCTAATTTAATGACAAATATAGTCTTGGTAAAATCTTCTTCCCCTTTTCTCATCAAGGACATATGAATTTCTAATGAGTCCTCTAAAAATATGACCAAAAATGTTGAGCAAATATAAAAAGTAAATTCCTGAAAGCTGATATTTAAAATTCATTATTACTTTAATTTGCTCCATTGACAACTATGGAATGATTTTTAAATCCAAGAATTAAGCCAAAGCAATACAACCACATACAAATTCATATCAAATATAATATTCAAGTCTAGGTGATATTATGTTGCATGTATTAAAACATAACAAGAGTGTTTACGTATCTATTTTTTACAGGACCACTATGCTAATCACCTTCAAGAACTAACAAAACATTGGAGTAAGGGAACAAAAATCTACCCACATCATAATTACTATGGAGAAATCATTGATAAAATTTTATTGTATATAATAAATGATAATTTCAAAAGCTTCCTCAAACTGCTTTAATCACCTTTGTCTCCATTAAGCTGCTAAGTTAATTAAATAGGCAACCCAACTTGAGACAAGGTAATTGATTTTCTACATAGGATACTCTCAACAGAGCAGCAGACGTAAGAAAAGGAGCAGCTTTTCTCCATGATGTGAAAATTAAGCTGTATTCAGAAAAAAAAAATAATAAAAATCCAGTTCCCTTGTTTCCTGCTGTTCCCTTGTTCTTTCATGACAAGTTAATTCAGTTCATATGGCAAGAAGGGGGATTACATGCAAGCGTTCCCTGTGCCTTTCACCTTTAGGAAGGCTTCTGTCTCACTAGAGTGAGTTTGCAACTAGTCTTCTCAGCATCTTCCCTAATGAAGCTGGTGATTTGAAATACAGTGAGTGGATCCCAGCTACTTTCTACCCAGCAAGGAATTCCCATAGCAAGCTATTTAACGTAGACTTGAAGTGGAAAATATAGCCTGCATGTTGCTTTTTATTATGCTCACTATTATTACATTTCACTTCTTTATTTTCCCTTTTATCATACTCTCCCTATCTCATACACTGACTAAAAACATCAAAACCTCTCATTTCATGTACTTCCCAAGAAGTTAGAAGACCCCCCCCCATTTGTAAAGCTGAAGAAAGCTCACATACAACACCCCAGGTTTGAGCTCTTTGACATATTTCATTGCTTTAAAGATTTCTGCTGGGTGGGGGTAGTGCACACCTTTGATCCCAGCACTTGGGAGGTAGATACAGGCAGATCTCCGCGTTTGAGACCAGCCTGGTCTACATAGTGAGTTTCAGGACAGCCAGAACTGTCACACAGAGAAACCCTGTCTCAATAAATAAATAAATAAATGAAGATTTCATCAACGTCCACTTTCCTTCTTAAATGAGTAAAGGAGAAAACCTTACTTACTATGGCTCTTTAACTAACACTCAAACACATCCTTCTGTGAATTTTGACACTCAGAATTGTGTTCATGGATGGAAATTACCATTATTGCCTATATTGATTAAATACAAATCATTTACACCTAATGGATTGACTTATTAGAGATTTCACAGTTTTACTGTACCTGATATTGTACTGTAGCATGTATATCCCAAAGAATTAACTATTTTGTATTCAATGTTTATATCTTTTCAAAATTTCTGTATTTATGTTATATAAAATCCTAATGTGATGGCACTTGGAGATGGGGACTTCGGAAAGTGATTAAATAGAGCTAAAGGTTAGGAACGGTGGAACCTCATGATGAGGTTAGTGCCCTTACAAGAGGTGACACCAGAGAGCTTACTTGTGCTGTTTCTCTCTAGCTTCGTGTAAGGACATAATAAGGCAGCTATCTACTGCATGCCCAAATCAGAGCCCTCACCACACATCCTGATGACCATAGATTTACACAATGTCCTAAAAATGTCCTAAGCACAATGGACACTGCAATATCTGGGGCTAAAAGAAAAGCACCCTAGAATTCTATAGTATTCATAATGGAGAAAAGTGAGAGAGATTTGAGTAAAATCAAATAATCCAGTTGCGATAGCTATACTGAGCAGGGGACTATATGCACATGGGAAATTCTCTAAAGAGGAAATGGGAGTTTACTTGAGTAAATACCTAGAATATTGAAGATTTATTCTATAAGTAAAAATCTACATTGAAATAAATGACTGTAACTATAAACATTTAGAAGGCAATTTGACATCATGGCTATAGAGCAAAATAGCAATAGCAGGCTCTAGAGCAGTGGTTCTCAATATTTCTAACGCTGCAATCCTTTAATACAGTTCCTAATGTTGTGGTGACCCCCCAAACAAGGAAATTATTTTTGTTGCTACTTCATAACTGTAATTTTGCTACTCTTAGAATCATAATGTAAACATCTGTGTTTTCCGATGGTCTTAGATGACTCCTGTGAAAGGGTCATTAGACCCCGAAGAGGTCATGACCCCACAGGTTGAGAACCACTGGTCAGTGGCCAATGACCTCCCCAGTCATGGGTTTTTAATCAGGATTACTATACCAAGCATAAAATATCCTCTGGTGAAGAAAGGCCAAAAATGCAATCAGAAAACAGTTACCCATAAATTATACCAGCAAGTTACTGAAAGAAGACATGAAATTAGAGGGGAGCTGCTGGAAAGATATTTGAGGGGTTGGTGGGTTTGGAGGGTAGGTATGATAACATATGATTATATACTTGTATGACATTCTCAAGAATAAAAACAAAATAAAATAATACAAATCAGTCAAGATCAGAGTCAGGCTGGATTTTATAGAGCATCTGTGGAGCCTGGAACTAGGTATTCTCTGGGATTCTCCATTACCCTCCTGTTCTCCATCATGTACTCTAGACAAGGATGGCTTCATTTTTGCTTGGCTATTCCTGATTTCCTTCCTGCTGTCAATTAGGAAAAAGGTGGTGGTCACATCATATTTTCATGTAAAGTCTCTGTTATTCTTAATGTCAATAATTGAAACTGAGGATATCCATTACTCAATTTGCAGTTATATGTTACAGTTGTCCTTCGAAATTTGTTCCATTCTCAGAATTGGTCCATAACGTTTCTATAGCTTGTCTCTGTCAACTGTTAGAATGTGTCTCTCCACCCCTATATTCTACCAGTACTTGTTAGGATTCTTTCTAGTGAGCTCACTTGTTTGCATTTGTGCATTGTCACTTCAAATATTTTTTAACAAACATAATGAAACTTCACTATTGGATTTGAGCTCTATGCCATGGATCAGCTGTGTTGTGTTTGTTCTTTTTTTTTTTTTGTTTATTTTTATTTTTTATTTATTTATTTTTTGAGAGAGGGGCTCTCTACATAGCCCTGGCTGTCCTGGAACTCATTATAGAGACCAGGCTGGTTTCGAACTCACAGAGATCTGCCTGCCTCTGCATCCCTAGTGCTGGGATTAAAGGCATGTGCAAGTGCACCTGGCTTTTATTGTGTTTTTTGTGTACTTATTGCATAACCATACAAAGACATTGGTATCCAATGCAGATATCTTCTTATGTTCTGGATCCTTTATATTCAAGGGTGATTCAGAAGCAAGAAGCATTGGCATCATATGAGAAGTTGTTAGAAATGTAAAATCTCTGGCCTGCCCCAGACCCACTACTTCATTACATTCTTTAATTAACAAGATCCAGTAGGTGATTCACATGCATATTACAATTTGAGACATTCTAGCCTAATGCACTTGGTATGAAATTTTTATTTTATTATATTTTTAGTTTTTATATTATTTCCCTTCCCCACAACTCCTCCCAGATCTTCCCTGCCTCCCTACCTACACAATTTCACTCTATCTCTGTCTTTCTTTCTCTAAAAAAGAAAAATGATAGAAATTAACATAAAATCAAAAGACAAACTAAAAAAAGGGAAAATTCAATAAGACAAAAGTAACAACACACACACACACACACACACACACACACACACCTGTCTCTTATACACATCTAGATGTGTATAAGAGACAGTTACTCTTCTTTGGAGAAACATGATGTTCCCTTTACCAACAGGAATCAGTTGCGAATAACTTCTTGGTGGGCCTTTGTATCCACTTCCACTTCCCCTTTCTCAGTTCTGGGATTTTGTCTGGTTTGAACCTATGCAAGTCTTCTGCATACTGTCATATGTGCATAGTCTCTGTAAGTTCATATGTGTGTCACCCCTGTTGTATCTGGAAGACACAATTTCTTTAGACTCATCCGATGCCTCTAGCAATCTTTCCATCTCTTCTTATGCATAAATCCCTGAGCCTTGAGAGAAGGGGTTTAATAAAGACAATCCCATTTAAGGCTGAGGCTCCTAAGTCTCACACTCCATGCATAATGTTCAGTTGTACACCTCTGTATTCATTTCCAATCTACTGCAGGAGGAAGCTTCCCTGATGATGGCTGGATGAGTGACTGATCTATAATTGTACCAGAATGTCATTATAAGTCATTTTATTGATATGTTCTTTCGTCAGAATGATAGTATAGAGCTTTCCCCTAGGCCCATGGCATACGTAGTCTCAGGTTCTTAGCCACTTTAGCATTGTTAGGCATTTTGATTGATATAATAATTGTACATACTTCTGGAAGACAATGTCAAATATGTATGTATAATATGTAATGATCAAATATTCTAGTCTTTATAAATACATATTGAATTATGAACCATAGTCACTCACTGTGCTGAAGAAAACTGAAACTGATTGTCCTTACCTAAATAGTTTGGTACATTGTTTAAACCTTCTCTAATCACCCTGTTATCTATTCTTATTTATTATATCTATATTATATATAGATATATAATGACCCTTAATGATATTCTGCTATGCTCATAGATTCACTCATTTTTCAGTCATCATCAGAGAATCTTCCTTTTACAGCAGATGGGAACATGTATAGAGACCCACAGCCAGATATTACACAGAGAGTGAGAGACCTTGGAACACTCAGCCCTAACTGTGATGTCTCCATCAAATCCCTCTCCTCAGATACCAGAGAACCCCACAGAAGAAGAGGTAGAAAAAGTGTAAGAGCCAGAGGGGATGGAGAACACAAAGAAAACCAGGCCCTCTAAATCAACATGAGCAAAACTCATGTGAACTCAACTCACAGAGTCTGAAGCATCGTGTGTGGGCCCTGCAGAGGTCTGCACCAGGTCCTCTGCATATATATGATGCATAATCTATTATATGTTTTGTATAAGCTTCCCTGATGGTGATTGAAAAGGGAACTGATCTATAAATATAGCAGAATATCATTAGGGGTCATTTGATCACTAT
>LZPO01057484.1:2520933-2532782 GCA_001675575.1 Neotoma lepida
CTGAGAGATCAGAGAAATAAGGAAAGCCACAGCTAACCTCTCCTCACCAACTCTGCAGCTTCCAAAGAGAACTACTTCCTGTCTACCCATACCATATGCCTTTCTGTTCTGTTCTCTCATTTGCTCTCTGTCCAGCTACATCACTTCCTCTTCTCCAGCTCTGTCACTTCCTGTCTGTCTGTAGTGACCTCCAGACCTCTATAGTTAGTGCTGGGATTAAAGGTGGGTGTGACCATGCTTGGCTCTGTTCCCAGTGTGGCTTTGAACTCACAGAGATCCAGACAGATCCCTGCTTCCTGAATGATATGATTAAAGGTGTGTGCTACCATTGCCTGACTTCTATGTTTACTATAGTGGCTGCCTTTTTCCTCTGATCCTCAGAAAAATTTTATTGGGGGACATAGTATATTGGGGGACACAATACATCGCCACAAGGGTGCTTAAGTGAAATATGAATTACATAGAGGCAAAAATATCCAATATTTGGTACCACCAAATTTCAGAGTGACATTACCATTGACTCAACTTTCTACTTGTCAACAGTAATAATTTGAGATCTGTATGACTGTACCATCAAAAAGGGAGATAGCATGTATGTCTCCAGGTCATACCTTGATTGTACCATATTTATTCCTGCTCTATTGTATTACAAAAAGATCCATATACCTCTATCTAGAATAATGCATGATTTTACCAGAAAACCACAATTAGAAGAAAAAGCAACTTCCTGGGTCTTGCTTCCTGGGTACTGGGTGATGGCTCAGGTTCCAAACTACGTGCTAAAACTAAACGGTACCAATTTTTATTGCTCTCTTGCTTCCAGAGCCACTATTTTAGAAAACACGTCATGGTTTTATTTCTACAATTCAGTTACTGAAGTCCACTTAGGGCTCATAGATTTGTGTCCCCATTATAGAAATCTTAATTGTAAAACCTTAGTTAGAATATTAGCTCCTAAAGGAGCTTAAAATTATGACTGATGTTGATGATATTAATAAGTGTGTCATGATAGGTCTACTGGTTTTCATATGTTTAGTTAAATATTTACACTATAAACAACACTGACTAATACAAAGTAACATTAATTTCACTTCATATTGATTTTAAATGTTTTCTGTGTTGTCAATTTTAGTGCTCCTTATACATTGCCTATTGTCTTCCCTATTAACGGGAAAGTGTCACACAGAGTTTGGGCAATTTGTCTAAAGTCAAGCAAAAGCAACTGCACTAGCCCTTAAACTCTAGCTCTTCTGACTCTACCTTCTGAGCTCACAGTCACATTGCTTCTGTGTCTAATGAAACACCTCCTTATCCTACAAATTCTGGTTAAGAGCCTACTTTCTATGAACCTTTTTCTTATATCCCGCTCATCAGATTTAAATACTACAATAAAGACTATGTAGTTCTATGTAGTACTATTTGGAGTTCTTATTCTGTAGTAAACTCTGTGCCCATTGACCTTATATAATTCCTATAAAATTAGACTGCCTACTGGCCAAGCAATAAAGTGGTTTTATTCAAAGTCCTACACTATGAAATTAAATTGTAGCTTTAGTCTTTATTACATTCTCCTAAAAGTTCCAGGAGAATTGTACTCATAACACAGGGCACTGTTCCTTGGGAGCCTTCCCTGTCCTTCTATGCAGCTATCTATATCTCTCCAGCCAGCCTCCAAAAGCAATGCCTGAGAGTTGCATTCAATTTCACTTTTGCAAACTTTAAAAATCTTGCCTTAGACCTCACTTAAGGCTGGATCTTGTCCTCTTTTTCTCATTTTCCTTAGCTCCTTTCCATCTTCTTTCTAAATTTCCCTCTTTCACTTAAGAGTAGCTATGTATCATTTCTGGTTTAATCATTCTACTCTGTTTTAGGCTTCTTCACCTTAGCAATTCCACATAGACAGCAGGGTAAAAGCTGAATTCACTGACTGCATCGAGAAGGCTGGCTACCCTAGCAAAACAAAAATCTCTTTCTTAGAGAGAAGAAAGCAGGAGTTATTGACATTGTATTTGCCATGTTATATACATTTTCTTAGTCCACCACCATCACTTTGAAATGCAGTTAAATATCTGCCATTTTAATATGAGAGAGCAATCAACGATAGGAAGTGGTTAACTCCTTTACTCAATCGGATAGCGTGAATGAATACAGACCCAAAATTTGAATCCAGTATGAGTGAATTAAATCTCCACACACCAGGCCTTTCATTCAATATGTTACCTAATCTGTCAGTGTCCTTTAAGAGCACATGCATTTTCTACAGCTTGGGTCAGAAGACTATGGCCCAAGGGCCAAATCAATTATATGATTTTTGGAAATAAAATTTTCTTGGAACATAATTATATTCACTCATTCACATATGTCTGATTGTTTTTTATTACAAAAATATGATTGTGTAGTTATGAAAGAGACTGTATGGCCCATAAAGTCTAAAATATTTACTGTGTGTCCCTTTATTGAAAATACTGGCACAGATCTTCATAGCACCTGCAACAGTTAAGCAGAAACAAGACAATTTACCAAAAACTCGTGTTTCAAGTATTTGCAGCACTTATTTTATATTTACCAATCCACTAAAAATAAATTTCTTTCAGTGGTTTGTTATTGTTCCAAGCAGTTTTGTCATATATTATAGTTCCAACAACTTTTAGATCATTCTGCAAAGGTTTCCATTGTTAGGTTCTTAGTTTATCTTCCTATTAATTGTCACTATCGTCCAGGGTTTCATTGGTCCCTACTGAAGTAGGTGGAGGGTCTGTGACACAGAAAGGGGATAGTGAGCCTGAGGAAGAATATAGAGAGCACTTAATTTAAAGAGCAGCCTGGGATACCATCTCTTCATGGTAAGTCTGTGAGGAAGAAAAAGACAAAGGGCACAGAGAGGGTACCTTGAAACTAGGGGAGTAGATGACAGCACAGATAGCTGCATTCTTAGCTCTTGACAGCAGTAATATGTCCTACCATCACACTGAATGTTAAATATTGTCAACCCAGCTTTTAAATGACTGATACTTTTTAGATTTTAGTTTTGTTTTTATTTTATTATCCATGTGTGAGTGTTTTGCCTGAATGTATACCTGTGCACCACATGTGTGCAATGTCCATGGAGGCCAGAACAGGGCCTAGAACTAGATTTAAACAGTTATTGAGCCACTGTGTGGATGCTGGGAATCAAATCCAGTCTTCTGGAAGGTAAACCAGTGCTCTTAATTGCTGAGTCATCACTCCAGCTCCAGGATTTATACACTTATGAACATATACGATAAATTGAGGATTTGTTAAATTTAGTTTTAAACTAAGTTCTAGAAATATAGCTTCAACCAACAGATTCATTATGAAATGTTTATGAGCTACTTACTATGTGGCACATACCTTTGAAATTTATCAGTGAAAGGAAGAAAAAAAGATACCTGAATTCTTATAGGATACATCCAAGTAGAATGTACCAGATAATAAACAACATACACAATAAATTAACCCAACTATAAGATATATTAGTAAGAAATAAATGGAATGGGGAAAAGAATTGACAAAGTAAGGGAACTTAGGAATTCAAAGGGGTGATCAGTACAGTTTAAGCAGTGTGATCAAGCAAGTCTTCTTTAAGAATATATTTGAGGGTCTAGTTCAGGCTGAACTAGGCCCTCTGAATATGGGTGACAGTTTTGTGGCTTGATCTGTTTGTGGGACCCCTGGCAAGAGGACCAGGACTTATTGAAGGTACATGAACTGGCTTTTTAGAGCCCATTCCCTGTGGTGGAATAATACAGGGGGGAGGGGCTTGGTCCTGCCCCAACTTGGTATGCCTGCCTGTGTTGACTACCCAAGGGAGGTCTTACCCTCTATGAGGAGTGGATGGAGGGATGGGGTAGGGGAGAGGTGGGAAGGGAGTGGGAGAAGGAGAGGAAGGGGGAACAGTGGTTGGTATGTAAAATGAAGAAAAATTACTTAAATAAAGAATATATTTGAGCAAAAAGTAGATAAAATAATGAGATATGCTTATATAGAAACCTTGGATAGCATATTACAGGCAGAAGAACAGTCAATGGGAAAACCTGAGGATGAACAACAAAGAGGATAATGTGTCTGGAGAAGAACACAAAAAGGAGATGATCAGTTGAGATCAAAATAATTTTCCAAGATGAACCATGTAGATCCTTGTTGATCATTGGAAGGATTATAGCTAATACTCTAAGTGAAGGGAGAGATGTGGAAGGTTTTGAACAGAGAACACATACAATATGTTTTATGACTTTAAAAGGTTTCTGCTGCTGGTTTATGGATGACAGATTCAGAGAGCAAGGGAGGGTAGAGGGATACCAGTTATGAGACTATTGAAGTTATCAAAGTGAAACATTACAGATTCTGACACCAGAGGCTGACCTTGAACAGGTGACAAAGGATTGATTTCTGCTACGTATATACAGAAGTATAGTCAGCATGTCTTCCTGACACACTGCATGTGGGATTTAAAGAAAATAGTTACTTTTGTCATTGTTGCAATTGCAGTGCTGCTGTTACTAGCCAACATCAGGAATAGAAAGGAGAAAGGGGTAGTGTAATGAGACATTGGAGTTTCCAGGAAAGTAGATATATGAATATGGCATTAAAATAAGTTCTTCAGTATACAGACTGACTTAAATATAGCCGCTACCATTACAGTGAGGCACAACTGGTCAAAATGCAGAGAACCACTGACTATGGAGTGTCCATCCTCAACTGATACATCTACAACACAATCCCTACACCCAAGGCTCAGAAAATACCATGGAATAGGGGGAAGAAAAATGGTATGAGCCAGAGGACCAGGAAAACTGCTGTGACACTGTGTCTTCTATATATGGCAGGGAAGCTGAACCCATGAAATGTCAACAATAGGGTCCCCTAAACAAGACCTGAACAATGACAATACCAGTTGGCATGGCTAAGTGGACAGGGAAAATCTCACAAGGCTCCGTCTCTAGATGAAGAGCTACAGGCAATTAATAGCTGCTGAGAGGGAGACTCAGTTTTTTATACTGACAAGCACACTAATATGTTAGCCATTTCCAAGCATTTAACTTCAACTATGTACATATGTACAACACTAAATAAATTCAGCAGGTTGTATTTATAAATTTATATGTATATATGTGTGTATGTGTATGTATATATATATATAAAACAATAATAAAGAAAAATCCATGAATAAAAGAAATACAGTGCCTCTTTCATTTCCTAGACTATAAATTATTTAATGACAAGACCACATCTTATTTATGTTTTATCCTTATCCCCAGTCTCAGGATATAATAGACAATACTGTATTTTACTAATCTTCAGTGATGCTATATGAAAGAATGATCACATGATTTCATGAGGCCAATTTATACTCTTTGAGCAGGGAGTATTTTGCCCTTGTAAAAAGACCTCAAGTTTAAAGGCATGTAAATGTGTTTAGAAAGCTTCCATGTTCTACCAAGCATCTACCAGACTAAAGAATCAACTATGGCCTTGAACTCTTGGCATTGTGCTGGCCTTTTCCAAGGTTTTAGCTCTACAATCTAGCTGTGGTTACACTTGCTGTAAGAGAATGACTCATGTTGATCAGAGTTGCCAGTTTCTAAATAAGCTAGATAATCAGATAAACTGTATTCAAAAGAAAATAGACAAGGATGTTCTTCCACCTGGGAAGAAGTCTACAGTTGTCAGGCAGAGCTAACATAAATTAATAAAATCTAAAGACTAGATAAATTCATTAAAACTTAGTTGAGAGGTGAGAAAGATTCATCATTATCATCTACATTCTAATAATTCTCTATCTTTTCAGAGATTACTAAAAATTTCCAAGATTATTGTCCTAAGATTATGGTTCATTAAAACTCGCTGCTCTGTCCAAATAAAGGTAATACTAATATAAATATTTTATCACTTTTAATCTTCAGAACATATTTAAGCCAGTGGAATAATTAGGCAAATAATTTTAAACTGTAAGAACATCTGACTATTCTCCAGTTTGTCACTGTAATTTCTTCTTTTGATTTATGATAAAAACAAATGAATTATACATTCCAAGATATCTCTTTCTTGACTTCATTAAGTAGAACAAAACACATATACTCACACAAACACACATACAGGAAAGATCGACCAATGAAAATTCACCATCAATGAGGTGTTTTTATTTAAAGGAGGAAGTCCTTTGTTTTCAGAATCCAGAAAGCTAAGTTACTATTTTTTCCTTCACTTCAGATTGTATATTATTGCACAGAAAGATGAGCAACACAATTCACTTAAGCTAATTCATTTTTAATACTGCATTTCAGATGTGAATAGCAACAGAAAACAAAGTTACCCTGGTAAGAATTTCAGCCCCTGCTCCCACGAATATGAGTGTTCATATTTTAGAACTTTAGGTGCACATGATTTACAAAAATATTTATTTACTTTTATATATGGGCAGTACATTAATATAAATGTCCATATAATGTATTTTTAACCTTACCCAACTACATATTTTAGAAAGAGAGTTCCTATGTGCACCATTCTCAACAAATAAACATTTTATATATTGATTATAAACACATTAGAGTAATGTTAACCTGTGAATGATTAATACTTCTGATGTTATGCTTTCTCACATCCAAACACGGACCATCTTTTGATTTGATAAAACCAACTTTAATGTGCTTGTACATTTCCTGTTCATTCAATTTTTAATATTTTTACATTGCTGCTATTACTAATTTATTATTAATTATATTTTCTATAAATAAAAGTTATTGATTCCTATATATTAATTTGGTATTTTGCTGAATTGTCTTAATGCTTTTAGTAGATCTTTTATTTGGTTCTCTTGATTTTTCTGGATCGATTACCACAATGATGGTAGTATTATCATTTGCTTTCTAAATTCTATGCCTCTATTAAGATTGGTTTGTCTAATTAGCTGAATATCTACCTCACTTACAACATAGGCATTCCAATCTTATTCCTGATACTAGTTATAATTGCATGAGTCTTTCTCCACTAAACAAAAGTCCAATTTCTGTGAACATCATAAATTTACCTCAAATTAAAATTGTTGAACTTTTTATTAAGAATATAGGTTAAATTGGATAAGTAAGAATTTAGCATATTAGGATATTATCATGTAATATTTTTTATTAGATTGCAGACCAAGATGAATTAATAGCTGATTTCTACCTTGAAAGAACAGATCATTTTAATTTGTTTGTTCAAAAACCTAGGGAATTAAGAAAAACTTCATCACAAAGCAAACATAAAAATCACATCAAAATTCTCCCCAAAGATTACACATATACAAAATATAATTGCACACAATCTCACTTAGGAAAATTGACACAGAAACACTATGTAGCAAATCATGATTTTCTGCCTCATCCTAGGCTGAGAATTATTATAGCCTAGGGCTAGGGAGCCAAAATGGGACCCATAACTAGGAGTTTGCTTCAAGTCTCGAGAAGACTTGAAACTTTGAATGGTGTTGGAATTGATGAGACTTTAGGGACTCCTAAAGATGGACTAAATGTGTTTTGCGTTATAAGATAGCCAGGAGTTTGAGGGAGAATAAGGGTAGAAGATTGTGGTTGAATATAAAATGTTACCCACAGGCACCTGTATTGAGCACTGGGTCCCAGTTGTCAGTGCTATTTGGGTCCTATGGCCTAGCTGGCTATTGGGAGGTAATGAGAATTTTAAGATATGGGGCCCAGTTGGAGAAAACAGGTCACTGGTAACATGCTTTTGAAGGTTATTCTTGGTCTCCAATCTCTTATTCCACATGCTCTTATTACTCTGATAATCTACCTTACTACAGGACCCAGAAGAAACAGAGCTAAGGACTATGAACTGAAATCTCTAAAACATCCGTGATCAGTCCTTATATATTAATGTACAAATAGACAATGAGCCGTATGAGGGAAAGAGCTTCCTAGGGATGAAGTTGTCTTCTCAAATTTTTTGTGTTCAAGCTCTAGCTCCCCAAATGCAGCTTTCTTTAGATGTAGAGGCTTTATAGATGTAATTAACATTTATTGATGTCAAAAGGTCTGACAGCCTTACAAGAAGAGTAGGAGACACCAAAGGTCACTTCCTCTGTACATGCACAAAAAAATCACATGAAGTCAAAGTGAATAAGAAGTGCTAAGAAACAGCCCTTCATAGAAAATGAACCTTGCCATCATCTTGCCCTTATACTTCAAACCTCTAAAAACCAAGAAAATAAATGTCTGTTGTTTATGTCACTTAACTAGGGTGTTTTAATATGGTACCACAATATGGCTAATATAGAGACCTATCTGTTATCCTTTAAACCTCTCACAGCATCTAGACTAGTGCTTGTAATACAGAAAACCTTCATAAAATGTGTACTGCACTGAATTATAATACTCAATTGAATGAACAATGGAAGAGCCTGCTTGGGGACTGGGCATAGAATCCTCAACATACCCCAAGACCAGTGTTACTCCATGCACAGTGTAGAAGATCTTAGGCCAAAGCTGCCTCACCTACAACTTCAAAATTCAAACTGTTCAGAAACAAGAAAGTTCAAGAACAGTCCTCATGTAGCAGCAAAGCTTAAGCTGAACAAGAATAGAGCTATTTAAAATTATGTCAACAGATTTTTCTTAAGATTGTGGTGTTTTTAATAAATGGTTACTGCTCCAGCTCTGGCTGCTATTTATCTTATAAAATCTATAGCTTAGGCACCACACTACCTTGTATATAATCCAGAAAATTCAGAATTCCAAAGTACATCTGGTCATAAGGGTTTGAATAGAAAATTATGGACCTGTACTATTCAAAAGATCAATACCAACTACACAGCTACCCACTCCAGAAGATCATGGGAAGCATCAATTATCTGGTTTGTAAGTAAATTACAAATGCTACCAGACAAAAAGGGAATTAAACTTGAGATGCTCATGATTGGAAATATTATATATTTATTAATAAAAATGTTATATAGCAAACAAAATAAATTGTGAATAAGTGTAATTTAATTAATAGTTCTAGGATAATTTGTTATATGGAAATATATTATTACAATACTTAATATTAGTTTATGTAAGGAAATAATCATGCATTTATATTCTGAAAAAAATATCCTTTGAAGAAATGTCATTGTTTCTTCTAAGAAATTATCTTGGGTTTTTAATCCAATTGTTCATTTTTATGTTTATCCTACTGAGATTTTTATATTAGTGTATATTAATTATACAAAGGAATGAGTTTCATTATATTTCTATATTTAAATATAATATACTTTGACTGTATCCACCCTTTCTATTATCTTTTTATCTCACTTCCATCCTTTACATTTTCACCTAGTTCCATCCATTTTCCTGTACATGACATAATGTCATTCTTAATGATGAATAAAAACTTCATAATTCCTTTATCCGTTCATCTGTTGATTGACACCTAAGCTGATTCCATAACTTACTATTGTGGATAGTGCTGGAACATTCACAGAAATTAGACTCTCTACAGTAAGCTGATTTTGATTCTCTCAGATATGTACTCACAAGTGTATAGCTGGATCACATGCAAGTTCCATTTTCAACTTATTGAGGCATTTCCATGCTAATTCTCATAATGGATGAAGTAATTTCCCTTTAAAAAAATCTCTTCTGAGATCAGTTCCTATAAATTGTGTTTATCTAGAAAACTGCCAATTTCCTCCAGGTTCACAAATGGCTAACCAAAATAATATTTTATAAGTCTTGGTTTTCATTTTTGGTGTCCCTTATCATTATCATTTTGGTGTTTTTATAACTTTAATATAGTTTGTCTTTTGACAATTTCATACATATATAATATGCATTTTGATGATTATAATCTCCAATCTCTCTCCTATTTCTATTACATACCTCCCTACAACAACATTGTCCATATTAATGACTTCTTTGTTCTTTTGCTTTGTGGATATACTTTGAGAGAGAATCATACTTTGTAGGCAAGTCTACCTCAAACAGGCTTCAAACTCACAATCCTTTTGTCATAGATTCCATAGTACTGGGAGTATAGGCATGTGCCACTCTACCCAGATTACTTATTCTAAATAATTATATTATTCCTTTTCTCTTGATTAACCTTGATATCCATTTGGTTTGTCTAAAAAGCTATATTTTATTGCATTATTTTGAAACTGATTTTTTCTAGCATAGATATCCTTGTTTTGTCTTTATTAATTCCTTCTACTTTTCTATTGTGAACCACATTGTATACTAATAAAAATATTAAATATAAATCTCATTCTGAGTACTACTCTATGTAGATCTTATGATTATGATACAAACCATTTTATTACCTCTAGATACTATGCTATTGTCCATTATAATTCTTGTTTAAGTGTTAAAATAACTCATTATTCCCTAGAAAGTAAGAATTTTTATGTCTGGAGCTTCATTGCTCTTGTGTATTTCTAGCTTTCTCATATTACTATGAGAAAATGTTTGCATATTATTTCCAACTCTTGTAATGTTTGGAGTTCTCTTTACCAAATAAGTACATGGTTGATTTTTGTAAATAGACCCTAGGTACTTGCAAATAAGGCCTCTTTGTTGTTCACAGAGTTCAGAAAATATCAGATCTTCTTCAATAATTGTGTTATATGGCTCTTCCCTTTGCTCTCAACTTATGCTGACTTAGTTTACTAGTTAGATTTTGAAGACATTTTTCTCAAATCTTGAACACCCCAAAGCCTGTCAGGCTCCCTTCCTCTCTGCTTCTATAACAGCTGTACTTCCTGCTGTTTTCAATTGTTGCATCAGATTACAACTGCATATTTATTTGTCCAGTCATATAAGGCCCTTAACGACAGGTACTATGTCTTATATACTGTTACATTCTCAGAACACGCCAGCTTCCAGCTCATAGATGGACATCAGAATCATTCGCTGAATGGCTAGATAAATATTGCCTTTGTTTTCCTACTTTAAGATTTCCCATAGAAAAGACAGTTGGTGAGAGAGATATAAATGGATGAAAATGTTAAGGATAGGCTGGAGATATCTACCAGACACTGACAGCCCACCATGTTGATAGTCAAATGTGAGTCAGTAGTACAGCATTGGGTAAAGTGCAACAGGAAAGACGGCAAAGTGGACCGTATTCATTACCAGCATTCCCTCCATGCCTCTACCCAGCTTCACTACCCTAACTCTGAAGGCACCAGTAATTTTTATATATACTTCTGGATCCAATGTGAAGAGACTTCTTTAGTTTTGTTTTGTTTTGTTTTTTTCTGTCTTTCCACAGTGAAAATTCCAGTTGATTAGGTGGATCATAATTGAATATTGGTTTTGTAAAAGTAATTATCAATGAGCTGTCACTATCAATTTAATTTTTTCAGAACATATGCCCCAAAGGGAGCCTATTTGTCTAAATAAATCTTCCAAGTACCTGCTCCACTTCCTTGCGCAGTTGTGCTTTGGGAATACATGCAATCAGTTTATAGCAGGCATCCAAACTCAGTCATGGGCTGTCCTTTCCCTTCTTTCATCTGAAGAAATGAGAGAATTCCTTAGCTGATTTAGATGTGCCTCAGCTCTGGAGTTGTATGATTGCTGTTCTATTAGATAGCTTTAAATAACCCAAATTACCATAGGAGAATTAGTGAGGATGAGCAAAGTAGATATCAAACTCGTAGTAAATCCTCAGGTTGTAAGGTGATGAGAGGAATGGGAATGATTCTAATTTACAGGACTAGGGGTGGGTACATGCCCTCAGAGTAGGAATACGGCTGAGTCCATTCCACACCAGTTTTGCTTTTACTAGCTTCTTTGATGCTGGAGAAATTGTTCAATATCTCTGGTTTCAGTATCTGCACAATCATATGTATA
>LZPO01057484.1:2557454-2569692 GCA_001675575.1 Neotoma lepida
GCCAGATGTGGGGTTGGTGAAGATCTTTTCCCATTCTGTAGGCTGTCGTTTTGTCTTATTGACTGTGCCCTTTGCCTTACAGAAGCTTCTCAGGTTCAGGAGGTTCCATTTATTAACTGTTGCTCTCAGTGTCTGTGCTACTGGTATTATATTTAGGAAGTAGTCTCCCATGCCAATGCTTTCTAGGCTGCTTTCTACTTTCTCCTCTATCAGATTCAGGGCAGCTGGATTTATGTTGAAGTCTTTGATCCACTTGGCTTTGAGTTTTGTACATGTTGATAGATATGGATCTATTTGCAATCTTCTACATGTTGATATCCAGTTATACCAGCATCATTTGTTGAAGATGCTTTCTTTTTTCCATTGTACTGTTTTGGCTTCTTTGACAAAAATCAGGTGTTCATAAGTGTGCAGATTAATGTCAGGGTCTTCACTTCAATTCCATTGGTCCACATGTTGGTTTTTATGACAGTACCAAGTTGTTTTTATTACTATAGCTCTATAGCAGAACTTGAGGTCAGGGATGGTAATGCTTCCAGAAGATGCTTTACTGTAAAGGATTGTTTTAGCTATCCTAGGTTTTTTTGTTTTTCCATATGAAGTTGAGTATTGTTCTTGCGAGGTCTGTGAAGAATTGTGTTGGTATTTTGATGGGGATTACACTGAATCTGTAGATTTCTTTTAGTAAGACTGCCATTTTTATTATGTTGGTTCTACCTGTCCATGAGCATAGGAGATCTTTCCATCTTCTGATATCTTCCTCAGTCTCCTACTTCAAGGACTGAAAGTTCTTGTCATACAGGTCTTTCACTTGTTTGGTTAGAGTTACCCCAAGGTATTTTATATTATTTGTGGCTTTGTAAAGGGTGATGTTTCTCTGCTTTTTTCCATGGTCTATTTATCATTTGTGTATAGGAGAGCTACTGGTTTTTTTTGACAGAGTAAACAAGACATTCCATGATAAACCAGATTTAAACAATATCTATCTACAAATCCAGTTCTACAGAAAGCACTAGAAGGAAAAATCCATCCTAAGGAAGTTAGATGCACCCATGAAAATAGATAACCCACACTAACAAATCCCAAAGAAGGGACACACACAACACTACCACCAAAAAATAACAGGAATTAACAATCACTGGTCATTAATATCCCTTAGTATCAATGGACTCAATTCGCCTATAAAAAGATACAGACTAACAGAATGGATATGAAAACAGGATCCATCCTTCTGCTGCATAAAAGAAACACCTCAGCTTCAAAGACAGATACTGCCTCAGAGTAAAGGGCTGGGAAAAGTCTTTCCAATTAAATGGACTTAAGAAGAAAGCTGAGGTAGCTATCTTAATATCTAGCAAAATAGACTGCAAACTAAAATTAATCAAAATAGATTGATAAGGACATTACATATTCATCACAGGAAAATCCATCCAGATGAAGTCTCAATTCTGAATATTTATGCCCCAAATACAAGGGCACCAACATTTGTAAAAGAAATATTACTATATCTTAATTCACACATCAAACCCAACACACTAATAGTGGGAGTCTTCAACATCCCACTCTCACCAATGGACAGGTCTGCCAGATGGAAACTTAACACAGAAATAAGGGAACTAACAGATATTATGACTCAAATGGACTTAATAGACATCTACAGAACATTCTACCCAAACACAAAGGAATATACCTTCTACTCAGCACCCTTTGGAACCCTCTCTAAAACTGACCACATACTCAGTCACAAAGCAAATCTCAGCAGATAAAAAAAAATGAATAACCTCCTGTATTTTATAGGACAACCATGGCTTAAAGTTAGAATTCAATAATACAAATTACAGAAAACCTACAAACTCATAGAAACTGAACAATGCTCAACTGACTCACCACTGGGTCAAGGAAGAAATAAAAAAATTAAAGACTTCCTAGAATTCAATGAAAATGAATGCACAATATACCCAAACTTATGGGACACTATGAAATCAGTACTAAGAGGAAAGTTCATAGCTCTAAATGCCTACATTAATAAGGTGGTGAAGGTTCACATTAGCAACTTAAGAGCACACCTGAAAGCTCTAGAACAAAAAGAAACAAACTCACCCAGGAGGAGTAGATGCCAGGAAATAATCAAATTGAGGGCTGAAATCAATAAAATATATACAAAGAGAACAGTACAAAGAATCAATGAAACAAAGAGTTGGTTCTTTGAGAAAATCAACAAGATAGACAAACCCTTATCCAAACTAACCAAAAGGCAGAGAGAGAATATCCAAATTAACAAAATCAGAAACAAAAAGGGAGACATAACAACTGACAATGAGGAAATCCAGAGAATCATTAAGTCATACTTAATGTACTGTACTCCACAAAATTGGAAAATCTAAAAGAAATGGACAATTTTCTGGATAGGTACCACATACTTAAAATAAATCAAGACCAGATAAACAATTTAAATAGACCTATAACTCCTATGGAAATAGAAGCCATCATTAAAAATCTCCTAACCAATTAAAGCCCAGGGCCAGATGGTTTCAGTGCAGAATTCTACCAGAATTTCAAATAAGAGCTAATTCCAATACTCCTCAAATTGTTCCACACAGTAGAAACAGAAGAACATTGCCAAACTCTTTCTGTGAGGCTACAGTTGCCCTGATACCCAAGCCACACAAAGACGCAACAAAGAAAGAGAATTATAGACCAATCTTCCTCATGAACATTGATGCAAAAATACTCAATAAAATACTGGCAAACCAAATCCAAGAACACATAAAAAAAATCATCCACCATGATCAAGTAGGCTTCATCCCAGAGATGCAGGGATGGTTCAATACATGAAAATCTGTCAATGTAATCCATCATATAAACAAACTGAAAGAAAAAGACCACATGATCTTATCATTAGATGCTGAAAAAGCATTTGACAAAATCCAACACTCCCTCATGATAAGGGTCTTGGAGAGATCAGGGATACAAAGGAACATACCTAAACATAATAAAAGCAATTTACAACAAGCTGACAGCCAACATCAAACTAAATGGAGAGAGACTCAAAGCCATTCCACTAATATCAGGAACAAGACAAGGCTGTCCACTCTCCCCATATCTATTCAATATAATACTCGAAGTTCTAGCTAGAGCAATAAGAAAATAAAAGGAGATCAAGGGAGCACAAATTGGAAAGGAAGAAGTCAAACTTTCACTATTTGCAGATGATATTGTAGTATACATAAGTGACCCCAAAAATTCTACCAGAAAACTCCTGCAACTGATGAACACCTTCAGTAATGTGGCAGGATACAAGATTAACTCCAAAAAATCAGTAGCCTTCCTATATACAAACGATTAAAAGGCTGAGAAAGAAATCAGAGAAACATNGCCCTTTACAATAGCCACAAATAATACAAAATATCTTGTGGTAACTCAAATCAAACAAGTGAAAGACCTGTATGACAAGAACTTTAAGTCTTAAATTAATAATTTTAAACAAAATATTTTATTAATATCTGAATTAAACAGAAATGGTTTTTAACCTCTATTCTATGGACGTAATTTAAACAAATTATAACTTTAACACATAGTGGAAGCTAAAACAACAGCAACAAAAATGAAAAACACTATCCCAGGCTTCTTTGATGACAGTTTTCAGTTGCAGTGTCATAACTAACACTCTCCTCCTAGGACAGCTTGTGTGGAGGTGCCTCATCAGATGAAGTGCACTCAGACACAGGAGGCTGGCAACAGCCCGATCTCTTGGTCTCTGGAAGGAATAAGACACTGCGGCCCCTACTGGTCACTTACAGTACAAGCGTGCAAGATTTGTGAAGCCACTGTGCCAACGCTTGGTAGCAGAAGTGGTAAACAAGATAAAATCAAAGATTCTATGAACAGAAAACAAACATAAAAGAGGCTGAGCAGTCCAGAGAAGCCCAAACCAAGATACTTTAAATGGTACCCTCAAAGTCATAATGCAGTCTCTGCCATTTCTAGTCTATTGTTGAGAATTTAAACACCTTAGTTTATGATCTAATGTAACACACACACACACACACACACACACATACATTTAAGTATTTTTAATGTACTGTATGATTCTCTGTGCTTTTAAAAGGTAGAGTCAAGACTACGATAGGGTAAGTAAGGCGAAACACAAAAGTGTAGAATCATATCTTGATTTTTGTTTTAAATTTTACTTTTTTTCACTGTGGATTTTTCATCAATAATGACTTCAAATATTGCATGAAAATCCCACTTATCTTAAATCCTAGAGCTCTGTTCATCCCCCTCATCCCCTCAGTTTTGCTCCTAGAACTTCCCTTGATTCTTCTCTCTTCAAGCTAAGCTAGTTGAGTGCTACCAAACTAATTTCCTCTGGCCCTGATAGACTGTAATCCAAGTTAAAGAGAGCAAACAAATAAAAATTCACCATTCTCAAATGTTCCACATTCCACATATAAAGTCATCTCTTTAATTTCTCACTGAGAAACTGCCCTCTGAAAATAATACTGGTTGACTCCTTTGAAGGTCTTAGAAAAAACCAAGAGCATCACCACAAAGACACAAAGGCATTAAGATGCATTCTTTATCAAAGGAGACAGTCCTTCAGATTAGATTGTCATATGTGAGAGGAGTTGCCTGGTGTTGACTCACAGTTAGGTTATGAAATGGGGTCACTCTCAAGAAGGGGCCAGACAACTTATAGCTAGGTGTATTTGCTTTAATTATCTTTTTCATGTTTTGCAAAGCACCTACTGTCACTTTTATCAAAGTAGAGTATCTCAGAATCCAACACATCCAGATTTTCACTGATAGAACTGGCATAACTTGGTCTATTAGAAGTTGACACCATAGATGCATGTGACAACCCCATTTTTATGTTATCTGATCTTTGTCAACAAGAGGTATTCACAGAATATGAGAGTTATGACAACTTTACTACATGAACTGTAAAGCTTCAACTGCATTTCCCTGCTTTTGTCCATGATGGAAGATATCTCCAGTCTCAGATTGTCCTGACTCCTTTCATTTCTGTGACCAAGCAGAAATAATGGCTGCTTAAAAATATGGTTATGGCTTAAGAGCATGTAATGTCAAGCTGACTATTTAGACTGTTTATTCTCCACACCCAGCCCCCATGAAAATATGTGCCAGTAAGTTGGCACAGTACATAAAGGCACTTGCCACACAACTCTGACAAACTTGAACTCAATTCCCAAAACCCATAGTAGAAGGAGAGCCAGACCCACTGCCCCCACCCAAAGTCCTGAACACTCCATTTATACACTATAGCACATATACCTGTACATACATACACACTGATGATGATGATGATAAACAGATAACTACAGAATTAAAAAGAAAATACAAAGCCCCTTAATTTGAATAGAATTCGTTAAGAATGTTGGGCCCTAATCAGAATGTCTCAAATGATAGTAATTCAGAAAAGGGAGATTTCAGTACTCAAGTTTTTTGAGATCTTTCTCCTGTTATATACCTATCTTTTAGTATTAGCTACACTGCTAACTCCTCAAAAGACCATTTCCTGATTCTACAGGTCTGAAATAGTGTCACTCTTTTAAACAGCTGATTTGTTCCTTTTAATAACAACTGTCGCTTTTGACTCATTTGTACATGTTTTATAAAGGAATATAAAATTGAAATGATACTAAGGCATAGTCTTTTGGACATTTTACCTAAAAATACCTTAATTATCCTCTCAACCAAACATCTTCTAATTAATCCACTAGAGAGAACTAAACATACAAATAAAATGAACTACATTTATTTTTTATAAGGCTTTAGCCTTAAATCCTTCAGTGCTCTAGACCAGTGAACAGTTTAAGAAGTCTTCGGCCTTTCAAATGAATAAACCAAGAAGCCCTATACTGCCTGTTTCTTAACTACTGTTCTAAGGATCTTTGATCTTCCAATTCCACTAAGACACCAAGCCTTCCTGATAAAGGCCAGAACACAAGGCCCCAGCATCCACAGTCACCTAAAAGTGGCTTCTTAAATTGATGGGATTCACTCCAGAAGGTATGACCTTTGTGTCAGAATCTCTGAAGATAGATTAGACTCCTCCTTAGACTTAAATATTGTTTCCATCTTTTCTTCCAGAAATAACCGTTTGAACCAGTGTTTCTCAACTTGTGGGTCTTGATCCCCTTGGATGCAATGACTTTTTCACAGGGTTGTCTAAGATCATCCTGAATATGGGATATTTACATTATGATTCAAAACAGTAGCAAAATTACAGTTATGAAGTAGCAATGAAATAATTTTATGGTTGGGGGTTACCACAACATGAGGAACTATACTAAAGGGTCACAGCATTAAGAAGGTTAACAACCACTGATTTGTACACTTAAGGATGCTAAGCCATCAAGTCTTCTGAAATCCTCTGTGCTTATTTGGCCTAGTCCCTGCTGTGATATTGCGACAGCCACTCACTAAGCTGGCTATCTTTCCTTTCGTTTACTAATGAACATCTTAGAGAATGAGTCACAAAAGGATAATGTAGGTGTGATCAATACGGGACACAAATCAATTGTAGCATGCCATCTCTTTACCTGGAATTTTACTTCTTTTAGCTAGAACATTAGATTGTAGTACATCAAGTATGCATATTCCAGGATTGGCTCATTTCAACATTGTAAATTCTTGTAAAATTCCCAGGTATTTTTCTATTTATTAACAGAAACAGCGATCAAGTTATCTCTTGACTATGTGAATAATATTTTCTATCCAAAAAGAGGATTTCTATATGTATTCCTATAAATTTTCATCTCATTAAATTTGGTCCAGTTCTCTCTCTGTCTCTCTGTCTCTCTCTGTCTCTGTCTCTCTGTCTCTGTCTCTGTCTCTGTCTCTGTCTCTGTCTCTCTCTCTCTCTCTCTCTCTCTCTCTGGTGGTGTTGATAGAACCCAGGTCCTCATGAATACTAAGCAAGAATTTTACCATTGAACAATATCCTCAGCTGTATTAATCTCTTTGACATGAATTCAATCATCTGGAAAATTAGCAACCACATATTGCTTTGCACCTCTTTATAGGTACATAAACATCAATTTCTTTTAGGGCAAAATGACCAAGAACAAGTATATGGTCTAATGAGTATATAGTCTTACTATTGTCTAACAATAACATGAAGAGCAAGGTGTGGAAAGAATGGAGATGATTTCCACAAGTAATTTGAGGGGCATTATGTCTAAGGAAATTGGGATTTACTCTAGATGGAGTCAAGAGAAAGCAGGGGTAATTCTCTGAAGGCATCTTAATAAGTCTTATCTATAAGATGACAAACTAACAATGAAGATTATGCTCTAATTGGTAAAGAAGTATGATCACCATTTCAAAAATACCAAGGGATGCTTAGTATTTTATCTATGGTTAGACAAAAATTGAAGGGGTCTTGTTTTAGCTCACTTTACCATGCATGCTCTCAGACTAATTTTGTGTGAGGTTGGTACTTTGTGAGATGGCTTGATATTTTAGAGTTGTAGCTTTGTTTCTCCTAAAGCAAAAGACCTAAGTTGCCCACATTGGCCATGGTTAGCAGGATACTTAAAAATAAACCTTCAAATACCTAAAATCCTGTGCCTCTTTCTCACCTTTAACATGGGATTCAAATTATTCACACCACAGGATTGTGATGAATATAAAATGAGTTTCCTTGAGTAAAATTCATGAAACACTGTCAGAGGAGGTGGCTAAGTGGGTAAAGGGCTTGATATACAAGCATGGAGACCCGAGTTCAGATCCCCAGAAACCGTGTAAAGCCAGACACAGTAATACAAGGTCTGTTACCCCAGCACTCTCCAGGATATGGAGGATAGAGAGAAAAGAATTCCCTGAAGCTCCTGGTTAGCTAGTTTGGTGTACACAATAGTGAACAGGAAGTGACTGTATTTCAAACAAGGTGGAAAGCTATGACTGGCAGTCGAGATTGCCTTCTGACTCCCATAGGCATGCTGTGGCATGATTGTGCTTGTACTCACATGCATATACACATATAAACACACATACACACAAATGATAGAAATGATTCATGAACAGCCCCTAACATGTGGAAAGCACTATATTCTCTCTCCCACAGAAGTAGGTAGCAGACTCTGGATGACAAAACTTTTGATCAGCTCATTGGTGAAACTTGTGCCACTAACCCCTATTAAATAGCATAGCTGCGATTGCCTGCCAACATACCACTCCTCTATTTTTATTCTTTTTCTGTTTATTCCATCAAAACGGACTACAAAGAAAACTGTGATCTGTTCACATCATAGGAATGAAATCATGAGTTTATATTTTGTCTCTAAACCAGGGCAGCAGAAAGAATCAGGAGGAAACTCAATTCTCTGGCTTTAATTTCCATTGATACCTACTGTAGCTAAACTTGGTCTTAAGTAAAAGAGAACTTTCCCCACTTCAAACCCATTGGAATCCTGACTGGCTTTGACAGAAGGCTGCTAGAATGCAAATGTCACTACCACTAATTCTAATCTGCAACCAAACCTCAGAAAATGAAGAACTCATTAAACTATAATCAGAATAAGATCCCTGCTAAAATTCTCTTTTCCTATTTTTCTCCAAAGGCTTAGTCAGAGCAATATTTCTCAACCTGGGGTGGCTTTGTTCCTCAGCAGACACTGGGCAATGTCTGGAGGCTTGTTTGATGATCTAGGATGTCATGACCAAGGGTGCTGTTAATCTTCTCACAATGTACAGGACAGCTTCCCACAGCAAAGAATTGCCCAGCCTTAAATGTTGCAGGTGCTTGCAGTAGAAAAACGTAGGGTTACAGCATTTGGGGAATATATTTCTCTATATGCAACAGGCTATGTTGTTTTCAGTTTTCCTCCAAACAGAATACATCATCTGGCTATCAAGAGAGCATTTTCAGCACTGTTAAATTGAAAATGAATATCTGAAAAATTTACACATACGGAGATATTCCTTGGGCAATGGCTAGTTGTCTTTTCCTCACATCAGCAAAAGACAAACTGTCCAACAGCCTATGTTTGAAAATTGATTTATCTAAACACACACTCTACTGAGTGTAAAAGAAAACACTTTCTGATTGGCTTCATTTACTAACAAAAGATACCAATCATGTGGATCCAAATGCTACACGCACTAAGAAAACAGACTTATATTGCTATACACATCTTTATGCATAAAGTCAGGTAGCACCCATCCCTGGAAAGTATTGGATCAGACTTAGAATAAATACCCAAAATTCATGGCATAGACATGTTTATATGGTGGGAAGAAAATTAACAAATTCTTCATCAAACACATTTAAGAAAAGTTCAGGAACTGGGCAGTGGTGGCACACACCTTTAATCCCAGCACTCAGGAGGTAGAGGCAGGCGGATCTCGTGAGTTCAAGGCCAGCCTGGTCTACAGAGTGAGTTCCAGGAAAGGCATCAAAGCTACACAGAGAAACCCTGTCTCGAAAAACCAAANAAAAAGAAAGAAAGAAAGAAAAAGAAAAAGAAAAAAAGAAAAGTTCAGAAGTCTAATACCTCAATGAAAGCACACTTTTTAAACTAGTGCATTCATTTTTTTTAAGTTTTCATGCATCTAAACATTGTATGTTGAGATTAGGATGGACATCTGAAGAATGTGTATAGATCAATAGGTACAGTGATGTTTAATATAAGAGAGAAAGGGAATGCAATAGATTATTATTAGTCTACCATCGTTTCATCTATTCTACAAGTACAGTGGGAACTTTTAAAATTGTTTTATTACTAAGATTGTTTATGAAACACTCTTGCTTATCATAGCAATAAGCATAAGGATTAGCAATAACCTGTCATAAGCATAGTTGTCCATTTGCTGGCCACAGCAAAGAGTTCATAAACTGCTGTTGACATGCAGAGTAGGTCTTGATCAACTTGCTCTAGGCCATACTTCTCAAACTTACATGTGTATGAGGATCACCCAGAGGCCAAGGAAGATGACAAATACCTGCCCTTCAGTCTACGAAATTTTAATTTAGTGGGTCAGGACAGAACCATCATTATACTTTATAACAAGTGTCCAGTCAGTAGTGACAGTCCATAGCATCACAATATCCCTTTCAGTAACAGCAGTACTACAATTAACTCCTGACTTGGCTACTTACGTGGCCATGTCAAAGCCATTAAAGCCCAGGAACTGGTCCCATGTTGGGAAACAAATCACTGAAAAATCAACAAATAGGAAATATGTAAGACACATTTAGATTTGAAATCCCTGTAGATCTCCCTTACCTTATCCTTGGAAAGGAAACTCAACTGTAATTGTTAATTGTCTTTCCTTTCAGGAAGATATAGTGAAATAGTGTGCGTTCCCCTTTATCATAGTCATTTTTTCACATTCTTCCATGCTTTTAAAGGTGTTTAAAGATGATTTCACAGATTCTTAATTAAGTTAACAACTACTTCTTTAGCAAGTGTGATGTTGAAAGCTTGTAAATGTTCCCCAGAGCAGAAGTCCTATTTGTTTTTTACCTGAAAACCTGAAGAGTTTAGATGAGGCTTCACCAGACCTGCGTGTGTTAGAAATTTAACCTTAATTGCAGAAGACATCCTGAATAAGTGTCGTGGTACTATGTAATTCTCGATAGCATTACGGTACAGAGCTCGTACTTGTCAGGAACATGGTAACCTTTTACACTGAAAGGCATTTTCTTCTGAGCTTTCTCTATTTAGTTAGGTATTATGACAGACTTATGATATTGTATGGCTGCTAATAAGGAACTCCTTTACACACGACGCAAGTGACTTGCAGAATCAGGCTGGCAGAAGAAATTCCTGTCCTTTTAATGTCTCCTTCCACTTATTTCTTGCATCTCAGGTTGTGATTCACTGTCTATTTTCTTTCCTACTTAGTTTTCTAGTTCATTTTTGTCTTGTTTCCTAATCTTCAAAATTCTCTTTCCCTGACCTTTAATTTTTTAAAGTTATTCATAGACTCACTATAAATGTATCACATAAAGTCTAATGATTTTATCTTTGGGATGCTCACAGTCCATGGAAAACTAGATTAATAAGCACAAATACTTCCTATGCAGATATGACATATTCATGGTAGAGGATATGGAAGTACTATGGAAATACACTGGAGAGTCCACATGATAGAAATTGTTGATATGACACTCATTACCACTGTGATGATCCTTTATATATGCTCTGGTGGCTTCTTACCACATCCTATACCTTTATTTGATTTATTTGATTTAAGAAGAGAGAGTGTGCCTTATGCTGGTCCTAGCAGCATGCTCACATTTTGCAAGTCAAGCTGAAAATGCAGAGAACTTACACTTGAATGAACTTCCACCAATAACTGTTGGGGACTAAGGATAAATATTCTAGTTTACTTGTCCCTTTTAGACATGCTCCATACTGGCTTCCAGTCATCCCTATTAGATTGAACATTAGATGCTCATAATAAGCTTGCTTACCAGAGCACCATGAGTTGATGCCTTGTCTTTTCCCAAGTGGAGAGGTAGGTCTTCCACCACCCCTCTACTAGTTTCTTTAGGTCACCTCTCAGACAATTTGCATTCACATTCTTATTTTAGGTCCTCTAGATAAAACTAACTAAAACAAGTACCAAGCTAATGCTTGGGCTCCCTCTAATATGAGTAACAAAAGAGGAGGCTGGAGAGGTGAACATATACCATTCAGGGAAAGGTTCTGTATCATGCCAAAAAGATTTAGTTTCCCCCTAAAGGTGATGGAAAGACATGAAGGGTATTTAAACAAGGGAATTTGCAGTATAGAAAAAATTATTTCAGCTGAAAACTAACTTTGGAGAATTATTCAAGCATAAAATTATTCAAGCATACATGAGAACATTAAAAGGTTCTTTTATAATCCAAACTAGAATGAAAAGTGGCAAAATTTAAGTAAAAATGAAAAGGCTAAGAAATAAAAATTAATATATCATGTATTGACTGAACATACAAAATGTCAAGAAAAAGTTTACTCCAACTTTGAGGAGTATGACTTTAACAAGAGAGGGATTGAGGTGTTACAAGGTAAAGACCAAAGGATTCAGGTATGAGTTAGGCTTATAATAAGCCAAAATTTGAGACACCATAATAGAGTGGTCCATGAAGTAATAGTCCATCATGAAGACGAGAGGACAGGGCTGGAAGAACATGGTAGAAAATGAGCAGAATACCGATGGACAAAAGCTATAGAAATGGATGAGAACTGAAAATGAATTTGCAAAATGATGAGAGAAGAGA
>LZPO01057484.1:2579980-2595923 GCA_001675575.1 Neotoma lepida
AGAATTTAACCAACAGGATCATCCAACTTAGACATCAACAAGTGCTTAGTGTGGTTTGCAATTGGTGCTATTGCTATTACTATTTTGAGTGTAGTAGTAGGAGCATCCCCTGACTCCCTGTCCCCTACATTCTTAGTGTTCACATCATACCCAGAACAGATGGCAAATGATGTTAATAACTGAACAGCTCATAGACCAGATGGAAGATGTTCACCTTCATGCTTCTTTGAATTTAGTGTGTCTTTTGAGTATCCTAGAGCAAAACTGACAGAAACTACTAGAAAAGAATTTCCATATGCAAGGCATAGCTACTCTCTTGGGGAATTGAAACACCACAACTATGTTATTGATTTTTCTATTACTGTCTAAAACTACAGACAAAATTAAGTGAAAATAGTTTTTATTATATAGATTTTTGAGTAGAAAGCAAAATGATTAAACAATCATACCAAGTTCATTAAAAATATAGTGCTGTAGATGATGTGTGTCCCAAAGTCGAGTGAAATATATTTATTATACAGAAGCAGAATAAAAATATATAGACTCAAAGTATGTAGTCTTCAGAGATTTCATGGCTCATGAAGTCTGAAAATGTGATCTCTATTTACCATGTATCTAAACATTTACAGTAGATATTTGCTGATATCTGAGCTAGCATGAGAACAGCAACAGTTGAGGATTGAAAGCTAAGGGAAAATTACAAGATCAATAAAGTGAGAGTCATTCGAGAATTTTGAGCTAAAAAAGAACTGACTTGACTGACATTGTAGAAATTTCTCTCTACTTGAAATATTGAGAATGGACATTATTTTTGGAAGCAAGGGTTTTAGAACCATAAGACCATATTAGAAAACTATACAATATAATAATCATAGTAGGAATGATTTTTGTAAGTGTAATAGGACATTTCCTGTTCTGACTACCTGGTCCAAAATAACCAACTCTGAGGCTGAATATGAATTACAAATGCTTGACCAATAGCTCAGGCTTGTTACTAGCTAACTCTTACACCTAAATTAACCCATATTTCCATTTATACTTTACCACATGGCTCATGGCTTGTTACCTCATTTTTTATACGTCCTGCTTGCTCAGGGGCTGGCTGGCATCTCTCCTGACTCTGCCTTCCTTCTTTCTGCAGAAGGATAATGATTCTCAGTTTGGCTTTCATGTCTAATTTCCTGTCCAGCCTGTCATCTTTTTATTAACCAATGAGAGTAATACATATTCATACTATAGAAAAGGATTGTTCTACAGCATTTCCTCCCTTTTTGTGTAATTAGAAAGGGAGGTTTTACCTTAATATAGTAAAACTATATCCAACAAAACAGTTATTAAGTAAGAATTACAGTAACAATATCCAATCCATTTGCATTTGGCAAAATTAGAGAAAATACTTATAACTATCTTATCTTGATGAGTCTAAACTTTTGTATCTAATTTACTTTCTATTATAACTAAGGAAAACTATAATTATGACTATCTAGTCTTCAACTCCATCAAAGACCCCAGAAGGGTGAAATGTTACCTAATGACAGGGACATCAGGCTGCCTGGACAGTCACCCAAAATTCTTCTGTAATGTTGGGACATCCAACTCTGGCTTAGCGTCCTAGAATATCTGACAAACTTTCCTGTGAAGCAGGGAATTCTGAAGGATTGTTCTACTTTGTCTTGGAAAATTTCGGCAGTCTAATTTCGTAGGTCCTGCTGGTCCAGTTTGACAGTAACTATCAGCAATTGAAGCAAGGGAAGTTTCTTTGACCACATGGCTAGCTTTTGCCATAAAGAAAACAAACCCCATATGGAGTTTCTTTGATGCCCGTCCTCTTTGAAGTAACTGGTGCTGCCAGGAAAAGATGTGTCTCACTGTCAAGAAAAGTCTAAATTCTTAACACATTTTAAATTCCATATTCTGTAGGTCTTTGAAGTATTTGAAGATTGCCTATCTATATGAAATATAACTCTGTATGACCTTAAAACATAACTAACATGACTATAAGTTTTCTATTATAGGTGACTATTAATCTGCATTTCTTAAATTATATATTATATTTTAAATGAGCTGCCTAAACATAATACCCTAAACGAGAGTAGAAATGTATGTATGTATGTATGTATTTATATATATATACAGCATAACAAAATTAACTTTATATTTTTATCAATAAACCAAAATCCATACCAATGTAAAATATTTTGAGATTAACAGTTGGTTTTGGATTAAAGTAGATTCAATAATCTATCCTTTTATCCTATTTCCATGTCCCCTTTTTTCCTTTTAGAATGAGATCCCTGAATTTAATCTCCTTTGTTTAGCGTTTTTCCTAACCATTGCCAATAACAACTTGTAACCAACCCCCCTAAATGATGACAAACATTTATAATCAATGTTTTGGGAATGTGAGCATAGTTCTCTAGGCTACTTCCTATTGATTTGTGGTGGTGCTGGTAATCTTTGAGAGACCCTGATAAAATTTAAGATAATAATTAAGTCTTGGTTGGAGTAGTTTGTCAGGCTGGATCATCTCAGCCAGCAGCCTTGAAGCTGTTCTTGATGCAGAACTCAGAGGAAACTACAACACAGGTGCTCTGAAACATTGGATCATCTAGGCCATCTGTTCCCATTGGAGATTTTTCAGGGGGTCTTTCTCGATCAAAATTGATTTTTCTTAACCTGGAATGAATACATAGCCTCTCATTTCCTGTGGAAACAAAAGCATAACCTCTCTCCAAAAGTGACATATATTTTGATTTAAATTTCAAAATCAAGATAATTTTAAAATATATAAATTGTTTTAATCTAGCAGTTTCCATAATCCAAAGTCTCTTAGCTGCCAAAAATTTTAAAGACAACACAATAATATGCACAATCCAGACTCTGTGTATTTTCCATCTTCACATGGCTTATTTTATATTACTTTACTCCCCTTTTTAAGGACTTTATTTTATTAATTTGAACTGTATTTTTAAATGTAAGACGGTATATGCTCTTTTTCTTTTCTCTCCCAAGCCTACATACATTTTTAAACATACTGTGACCATTTAGAGGCTCTTTTTGTCTGAATCTGTCTTTATTGTGCATCTGTAACCTTTTCTGTCTGCATGAGCAAAAAATACTGCTGTGTAATTTAGATCATGGTGTACTGGTGCTGCCTCCTCCCCCTCAGTTCTCTGGGCATCTACTTTCATGGTAGAGGTACCTTTACTGCCAATTCTGAAAGCCATGTTTACTACCCCTACTCTGGGAAGTTTCTGAGTCCATGCCACCAACAAGTAGCACGCTGTTCGCTGCTCATAAACTCCATGTAAGTTTGGTAGCAGGGCCTCTTAAAAGAGCCACCCATTATTGCTGCTAGCATCAAGCCAGGAAGTCATCTCTTAAAGGAGCCATACCTCGGCTCACTGCCAGCAAACACAGCTTACCGGAGGAAAGGCAGCTACCAAGAAGCCATGCTTGGCTCCATTCTTGTGTGTCTAGAATCCTTTTTGAAGCTTTGTCAGGTTTTATGTGGAAATTCTGGCCCCACATTGGGCATCATATGTAATCAGAAATATCCTGTCCCAATCACCAGGTCCCAAATAACCACCTCAGAGGCTGAACATGAATTATAAAAGCTCGGCCAATAGCTCAGGCTTGTTACTAGCTAACTCTTACACTTAAATTAACTCATATTTCTATTTATGCTTTGCCACATGGCTCGTGGCTTGTTACCTTATTTTTTACACATCTTGCTTGTTCAGGGGCTAGCTGACATCTCTCCTAACTCTCCCTTCCTTCTTCCCATCATTCTCAGTCTGGCTTTCCCACCTAACTTCCTTCCTAGCTAGCGGCCTGTCACCTTTTTATTAACCAATGAGAGTAATACATATTCATAGTGTAGAAAAGGATTGTTCCACAGCACATGAGCCATAATGGGGTGACTCAGACCAGCATGTAATACTAGAGGAATATAAGATTGAATTCTACCTTGAATCTTGCATTAATTTGAATCTTGATACTTGATATATTTCACAGTCTCACACAGGTGCAAAGGATACTAGAAAATATAGTCTTTCTTTGTGCACATATGTGAATAGGTGACTGAAACCATTTTGGGGATTGTATTGCTCTTCTAAGAAATACCTGGAAAATGTAGATATTCTTCGTTGTCATAACTAAGGAAATATTGAAATATTGGTGCTACTGGTGTCTAGGAAGTAGAGGCCAGGTATGTTACTAAACATCATTAAAGGAAAAGCTCATTTTCTCGTAATAAGCATGTGGATTTAAATTTCAATAGAACTGTAGTTAAGTGACTGTAAACTAAATGATGATCCACCAGTAAAAGAAAAAATGAGTGGGTTTGTTGTCTAAGTAGGAGTCTTACCCAGTTGAATCCCATACATCTTTACTTCTGCCATTAGTAGGCTGTAGTAACATTCATGTCCTAGTTTCTTTTCTTGCTATTGTGATAAAATACCCCTATAAAATCAACTTAAGGGAGAAAGAACTTTTTGGGCTCACAGTTTAAAGTTATGGGCCATCATAGGAGGGAAGGCACAGCAGTAGAAGCAGGAGGCAGCTGGTCACATTTCATGCACAGTCAGAAAGCAAATAGTCATGAATGCTTGTGCCCAGCTTACTTTCTCCTTCTTACACTGTTCAGGACCCTAGCCCAGGTAATGGTGACACTCACTTTTATCGCAAGTTTTCCCATAATCCCTCACAAGAATGTACATAAGCTAAAAAATACTGATGGAGATGTCGTTCTGTATGCTGTGAATATGTGTTGTTCTGATTGGTTGATAAATAAAGCTGTTGGCCAATGGTGAGGCAGAATAAGGTTAGGCAGGACATTCTAACTAGTGAGAGAGAGAGAGGAAGAAGAAAGCACAGTGGAGCAGATGCTACTAGCTGCTGCCAGGAGAAGCAAGACGTAACAGTACCAGTAAGCCAGAGGCCACATGGAATAACATAGATTAATAGAAATGGGTTGATTTAAGATGTAAGAGCTAGGTAATGAGAAGCCTGAGCCATTAGGCCACAAGTTTGTAAATGATATAAGCCTCTACATGTTTACTTGGGGCTAAGTGGCCACAGGAGCCTGGCGGGACCTGGACAAAAGTTTCTCCTACATAATACCTCAAAGGTGTACCTAGAAATGTAACTCCTCCATAATTCCAGATCCTGTCAAGTTGCCAATTAACATGAACCACTGTAATAACTCCACAGATTTTTTTATTGTGGTGGTTAATCTTCTTCATTGTGAATTTGAATGGGTATAGAATCACCTGGAAGATGGTGAGGCACACCTCTGGAGATTAACTAGAAGAAATAGCCACTCTGAATGTGGAGGGTACTTTCCAATGGGGTGGGAGGTCCCTGACTGAATAAAAAGAAGAAAAAGAGAGATCGAAAAGAGTGCATTTACTCTCTTTCTCTCATTACTTCTTGTATGCCATAATGTGAGCTTTTTCTATGCCCTCTTCATCATGATGAATTGAATCCTCTGAAACCACAAGCCAAAGAAAATTCTTCCTCCATTAAAGTGTCCTCAGGCAACTTGGTCACAGTGACTCAAAAATAATCAATATATTGCTCATACTACAACTGAGTTCTCTTTGTCCTCCCTTGTTCATATATTTGCCCTTGTTATTGGGAATGAGGAAGAGGCCCTGATGAATTGTTTTCATACAGAAGCTCATAAAAATAACATGCAAGATCTAGGCAATGGAAGAGATTTTGTATAATGACAGATAAATGATAAACAGGTTTACCACAAAAGTATTAATTTGTTTCAAGAGATTTTTGAAAGATAAAGTTCTGTTGACCAGAATTTTAAGACTTAAAACAGAAATTTTGCAATAATCATTGGTTTATAATGGTTCCCGTTTCTTGTCTAAACTTAAATACATGGCACATGAACTCAGTTACTCTAATGTTATACAAATACCCCCTAGTCTCTGCTGTGGGTAGTAATGGATAAAGTCTAACCTGTTTAGCTAAATATTTACACATATCTAGCACATATCAACTTTTCATTGGCCTAGCTTTAATATTTTAGCTTACAATAGATTCATATGCAAAAATATTTCTTTATATTCTGGAATACCTATCTCATGCATTTTGTTTTACAAAATATGCATTTTCTTCTGAGATTATAATAGAGCAAATAAAATTTTCATATAGCTTGGGTGATCGCTAGCTTAACACTGTGCCAACTAGATACTGATCAAAAGTAACTTGGTTCTTGATTGACAATGCTAAGTTTAATTAAGTTTTCCCAACTCTTATGTAAATCAAATATATAAAAATAAGCCACATGAACAAACAAGTAATGCAACAGTTTTTCATATTGAAACACCTTCTTTTCCCTACAACTCATTTAAGAAACACTTGCTTCATACGTATTCAGTGTAAGACGGCTCAGTTAAGTATTATTCTGGGCCATAAGAATATCAGGATATGGAAAACTGAGTCCTTTCACTTAAAAGTTACATGGAAGAGTCTGGAAGCTGGTGTGTAAATATTTGGTTTCAATAAAATGCAGTAGGTCCTACTGCAGGTACTAATACCAGTTGCTCCAGTTGCTAAGGAAAAACTTATGGCCCAGGCTCAGGAATTAAGAAAAAGCACCCAGAATGAAATGATGGCAGAGTGGAGTTTAGAAGGACAAGGAGTAGTTTACTAGTTGAAAATAGTTAAGGGATATTGTATGCAAAAGGAAATGGTTGAACAAAGTCAAATATGTGATCCAATGAAAAAAGTTGGTATAAGGCAGTATATGGATGTCACACAAAGGAGCTTAAGAGTGGTCATTAGGGAGATGAGAAATGATTGAAAAATATCAAGCTTGGGAATAGAAGCAGCACGCCAATGGCATCACTTCTAGTACAGCAGAAATCAATGTTGGCTTTAGGATTTGTGGGCATGGCGAGAAATAAGAATGGAGGGGTTTTGTTTACAAATTATACATTTCAAGATAGCTACAGTAATGCATAGGTCTCTTATAAACATTGGATCTTATGTGTCTGTGTATTGTACATGTCCATGCTAACTCTGGTAGTAGTTATCAGTGTAGAATAGGAAGAAAACATTAAGACCCTTATTTTGTTTTGTTTTTATTAAGGATTTTTTTATTTATTTTACATACCAACCGCAGATCCCACTCTCTTCCCTCCTCCCACCCCTCCTGCCTTTACACCCCCAACCCACCCCCATTCCCTCCTCCAAAAAGGTAAGGCCTCCCATGGGGAGTCAGCAGAGCCTGGTCCATTCAGTAGAGGCAGGTCCAAGTCCCTCCCCCTGCATCAAGGCGGTGCAAGATGTCCCTCCATAGGTAGTGGGCTCCAAAAAGCCAGCTCATGCACCAGGGCTAGATTCTGATCCCACAGCCAGGAGCCCCTTAAACAGACCAAGCTACAAAACTGTCTCATTTATGCAGAGGGCCTAGTCCAGTCCCATTTAGGCTGCACAGCTGTTGGTCTAAAGTTCATGAGTTCCCACTAGTTTGGTCTGGTTGTCTCTGTAGGTTTCCCCATCAGGATTTTGATGCCCCTTACTCATAGAATCTCACTTCTCTTTCTTCAACTGGACTCCTGGAGCTCAGCCTGGTGTTTGGCTGTGGATCTCTGCATCTGCTTCCATCAGTTACTGGAGAAAGGCTCTATGATGACAGTTAGGGTATTCACCAATCTGATTACTGGGGTAGGCCAGTTCAGGTACGCTCTCCACTATTGCTAGTAGTCTAAGCTGGCGTCATCCTTGTGGATTCCTGGGAACTTCCCTAGCACCCAGTTTCTCATTATCCCCATGATGTCTCCCTCTATCATGGTTTCTCTTTCATTGCTCTCCCACTCCATCCCTGTTCCAGCTTAATTATCCTGTTCCCTTATGTTCTCATCCCCCATCCCCTACTCTCCATTGCCCACACCTCATCCCCAGTTTACCATTGGAGATCTCATCTATTTCCCCATCCCAGGGAGATCCATGTGTCCTTCTTAGAGTCCTCCTTGTTACCTAGCTTCTGTGGAGCTGTGAAGACCCTTATTTTCATTCTTTCTGTTTCCTGACTGGGGTGAAAGTTCTTAAATATATGAACCATCTAGAGATTAGTCTCAAGGCAATACAGTAGCCATTACTGGAGGCATATACTCACAAATGCAGAAGATGGCTAAATAACTCATCTCTTCGTTTTAAAGATGAAGAAATGAAAGAGCAAAATGTTGAGGCACTATACCAACCTGAAATTTATGAACTACAAAGAATTTCAATTTCACTCAAGGAATTCAGCTTCCAGACCAGGATTTTCCTCTACTTTTTGTAATGTTCAAGATACTGGATCTAGAGTAAGAGAAAAGGGATGGAAATTCTTTGAGAGAAAGATCGACTTAGACAATATAAGAAGGTGATTGTTGGATGGAGATAACTGTCAAGCAGGAGAAAATTGCTGTCTTCTGCTCCTCCTTCATAAAGCACTACTTTTCTGAACCTTTAGTCAGAATCAAAAGTCTCATTCTCAACTAAATAACTGAATTATTTGGGTCCAGGAAATGTACTAGGAGATACTGATACAGAAGTGACTTTGATACAGTTCCAGAAAGCACCCTCTGCTGAGTAAAGACAATAATGGAAAACAGCTATCAAAATCCAGAGCTCTTGACCACCTGTTCTTCAATACGAATGAGAAACAAATTTTAAATAATAAAAAAGAAAAAATGGAAATAAGTATTAAAATACAATAGGCAGCTACATTACATTAGGGGCAAAGGTGTGTCATTGATTATTTACACATGGCCTTGCGTATTGTAGTACTAGTACCATAAATACCCTCATAAACTTTGGATAATTAATGCTCACCTGAATCCCCCATATCTTTGTCTCTGTGCACGTGTACATTAGTGATCTGTATCTGTTTAGATATTCATGAATGTTCACATTTAAAAAGTTAAGCAGTGTTTAAGAATGGTGATTATTCATCATTGTGTTCCCAGTGCTTATTTTATTATTTCTTTATTAAGCATTACTGTTGATTCTGTGAGCTGTGTTCTCAGGCTGTCCTTGACCCCCCTGGCTCCTAAAATCCTTACCCCCAAATGAAAGGGAAAAAAGAGATAATGGTAGCAAGAAAATATTAAAGGACACCTAGAATAAAATTTCCTGAACTTTTTTCCTTTAAAAAATTACTGTTGATTGATAAATAGAATGAATGGTTGCAGTGTACTCCAAGTGGAAGACCCGGGTACAATGAAGGTTTCAGTAGATCAATGCAAAAGAGGCAGTCAGTCATACTTAAGAGATGCTTCCCATTTCTCTCTTTTTGCCCCTTTATCAGTTTCTTTACTGAACAAAGTAAACAAAAAATGGATATAAAGTAATCCAGTACCTGATCTTAATTCTTATAGATATAGCAATGACAAGTTTTTACCTATCACTGATAATTTTATATTGGAATAACTAAAGCATTTAAAGAGCATAATCAGTCATTTTCTGTTTATATTCTTTTTGCAATCTTTGCCTATCTATAAGTCTGCCTTAATATTTATCTGTACATATTTTTCCTTAATACTTTAGACTATCTCATACTAGAATTTTAAAATTGTGATCATGTTTGACTGTATGGAACATAGACATCATAAAAAAGTTGAATATAAATCACTTTATGTGGGTCAAATCTGGAATTAAGTGAGCTAGGGTTTAGTAGCTAATGGAAGGTCTGTCTATAAAGTGAAAAAAAATCCACCAGGCAATCAACAAGGATTTACCAAGGATTTATTAAGCATGTATTAGAAAACCAGTTCTGAATCCAATATCAAGGAGATTACATACCACCTTATCTCTTTTATATATTTCAGATATGTATTTCATAAAGAAATACACTTGTGCTTTATTTTATAATAGAGATTGGCTGATAAGTAAATGTGATTCTTGGAAATTGTTACCTTGAGAATGTCATCAGGTTATGACATTGGTACCCTTCTGTGGCGTCATTATTGAGGTGAAGCAAGAAGTTTATTTTTTGAACAGGAATTAACATCCCCTATGAAAAAACCATTACAATGCTGGTATTTCTTCAGTAGTATAATTCCTCTAACAGGGTGAATATTGGAGCCTAGGCAATGATGCTACATCTCAGATAGCTAAGAAAAGATATAGGAAGCTCACTTCAGAGAGGCCAGGGTTGGCATGGCTTATGGAACAGTTTCCATTAATGCTGTGTTTAGATTGACATTTCAAAAAAAAAGATTTGTTTATTTTTTTTAAAGTTCATGTGTTGTGTGTGCATGAGTGTGTGTGTGTATCTGTGTGCCTATGTGCACCACATGCATGTGGGTGACCACAGAGGCTACTGGGTATCTGATTCCCTGGATCTGGAATTTTAGGCAGTTGTGAGCCACCTGATATGGGTGGTGCCGGGATCTGATGCTGGGTCATACAAGAGCAATAAGCACTCTTTGCTATTCATCTATCCAGCCCCTCAGATTGCTATTTTATGTCTATTATGTGTTTTTATATTTTTATTTTACTTTTGAGATTATAATTTAATTACAACATTTCTCCCTTCCCTTTCCTCCATCCAAACCATCCCATACACCCCTCCCGACTCTCCTTCTTTTTTCACTAATTGTTATTGCATATATACATGTATATGCATATACATACTCCTTAATATAAGATTCTCAATCGATATGTATATTTTCAGGGCTGACCATTTCACATGGGACAATCAAATTTTTTCTTTATTATAGATTCTTCTCTCATACAACACATCCCAATTTCGTTTCCCTCCATACCTCCCAGTTGTCCCCCACTGCTCCTTTCCCACATATCCACCCCCTCTCAATTTCCTTTCACAAAGGAGCAGACCTCCTAGAGACAACAACCAGACATGACAAAACAAGATACATTAAGACAGGGTAAAAGCCCTCATATCGAGGCTGGACAAGGCAACCCAATAGAAGGAAGAGTCTCAAGAGCAGGCAAAAGAGTCAGAGACATGTCTGCTCCCACTATTAGGAGTCTCACAAGAACACCAAGCTATACAACTATAATGTATATGCAGAGGACCTAGCTCAGACCCGTACAAGGTCCGTGATTGTTGCTTCAGTCTCTGTGAGTCCATGTGAGCTCTACCTAGCTGATTCTGTGGGACATGTTCTCCAGTGTCCTCCACCCCCTCTGACAAAACCAAATTTTAAATCTTAAAAGACAGCATTTACTCAGGAACACATTCAAGCCTATATTTTCATAATATTTCTAATTTTATTTTATGCGAAGACTTCTAGTTTTAAGTACTAGCCATTAAAACTGGAAATTTGGCAAAACAATGACTCAAACAGCCTGCTCCAGTTACTGGGTGTTATAAATCACTTCAATGCACAAACAACTGACCTAGTGTTGTGCTCAGAAATTTGGAAAGAGCAGAGCAAGGATGACTTTTCACTGCTACATGATTTCTGAAATGGCAGCTGGAAGATTCAAAGGTTGTCTTTTACGTGACAGCTGGGAGTTAGGCATCTGTAAACTTATTCACTCACATGTCAGGTGTCTGGATTGGGAGCTCCTGAGACTGGGACTGCTAATTAGATTGCCCATGTATGACCTTTTCACGCGGCTTAGCTTCCTTTTTACATGGCAGCCAAAGGATAGGGGACTTTTTATAGGACAGCTCTGAATCCAAGCACAAGTGAGCCATGAAACAGGGTAGAACCTCTGTCTCGTTTTGTACACTATCATGGGAATTCACAAACTGTCATTCTACTGCATTTTTTAGTTACAAGCAAGTCACAGGCTTTCCAGATCAATATGTGGGAATATAAATCCCTAGCTCTCAGTAGGAGGAGTTTCAAAGTCTCCATCAAAGAAAACATGTGGGTGGGAAATGTGATAGAGGTAATTTTTGATAAATATATTCTGCCCCAATATTGTACTTGGCAAAACCCACTTCTCTCATGCACACAAGTCATACTTGTATTTACTCTCAGAGACCAACTAAATGCACATCTACATGAATAGTAAACTAGAAAGCTGTTTTTCTTTCTTTTTTTGCTAATGTTATTTTTCTACATAAAGAAAACAAATTAATACCTTATAAAAATCCTTCAACACATGAAACTGTGTACAGTTATTGAATTAAAACACATGTCAAAACTCAGGATCTCACTACTGACCTCAGACAAGACACCTCAGGTCAACCCCTGTGAGCAGAGCTTAGTATGAAACCTTTTGACCTTAGAAATAAGATATCTGCCCAGCATATTGAATAGAGAATATGGAGACACATGTACTGCCACAAACATTTCTAGGTACTGCCACAGACATTCCTAGGTACTGCCACAGACATTTTTCTTCATAATTAGTGGAAATGAGTAATGCATAGTAATCATTGATTAACAGGAATTCTAGAATGTGGAAAAGCTTGGGTTAACAGATCCTTGACTGTAGATACCTCCATGGAAGCTATTCTATCTGGGATTTTTCTCTGTTTTCTGGGTGCTTTTTCTGTTATTTGAGTAGTGTTTCTTTCTAAGACATGGCATTTGTTTGTAACTAAGTAACTCTTTAAATTATTTTCCACAGCACAGAAGATTAAGGGCTCTAAAAAAACCCTCTTTTCATTCCCTACTGTCTTTGCTGCTTTCAAGCTAAACAGATACAATTCTTTTACCTGTTGGAGCTTTGGGGATATCAATATACAATTTGTGTCATTAGACAGAAGTCACAGCCACAAATCTCTTTGGGATAAGCCAAGTATTCATTTGACAAGAACAGATTTTAGTGATCTACTGCACAGCATGCTTAAGTTAATAATAATGTATTATATATTTCAAAATTGCTAAGAAAACCATGTAGGTGCTGTTACCCAAAAAATGATGAATATGTTACAGGATGGTTTAATTTGATGTAAACATTACAAACAATACATTTATCAAAATCTTACATTATTCTCCATAAATCTGTAGTTATTATTTGTCAATTGTAGATAAGCCTGTCTTGAGCTAGGCATGGTGGTGCCCACCTGTATTCCCTGCACAGCAGGGACTGAGGCAAGAGGATTGTGAGTTTCTAGAGAGTCTGGATTACTCAGTGAGACCCTAACTCAAAACTGAAAAGCTGACTTTCTTGACCCATGGCTCCTTATAAGGCTTCTGTGCCACAAACTCTCAGTATTCTTAGCAGTTGGCTGTTTGAAGAAGATGAACTGCAAGGCACGCGCTTACAATCCTAGTCAGACTTGCTGTCAGTTCAAATTAGCTCTCAAGGCATTCGTTTAGATGGTTCTCAAGTTTTAATGAAGAAATCTTATAGACCCACTCTGGACATGGTCTTTCTCTTGAGGCCTATTCTTATTTAAGGACTTTTTGAAAGCTAAAAAAAAAATGACTCTGGATCCATTATATTTCTTCTAATGTCTAGTTGTACATTGAGTACCCACATTATTCTGTCTGGAAATATCTTTAGCTAGATCATCAGATTTATAGCATATATATTTTCTATTTTCACATTACCACATGATAGTGGATGGATGAACTTTCCACCTTCTCCTAGATTGCAACAAATTCTTCCTTCCCCTTTCAGTCTTGCAACCATCTCCTTGAGACCCTTCCAGTTTCTTCCTGGTACCTGGTCCCAGAGACAACATTTAGGTGCTGGGGATACTATAAATTATGTATATAGCTATATGTTACTACTGATTAATCATCCCAAATCTTAGTGACCTAAAATAACAAAAATCAGTTCTTTATCTCTCGCAGTTGCCAATGTGGCAAGAATTGGGGAAAGTCTCAGCTGAGCCATTTCAGCTTAGGGTTTGACCTTGGATGCAGTTAGATAGGAGTAGGAACTGAAACACTTGGGTGCTGGCCAGATATCTTTCTCTTCTCACCTATTCTCAGAACTTATTCATTTGATCTCTCCACATGGGCTCATTATTTTTTTTTTACACTGTAATTGTCTCAAAGTAGCCAGGCAACTGACAGAGAGACTCATAGTTCTAATTGTACATTCTAGCAAAGCCAGAATGAAACATCAGTGCTTATTCTAACCAAACTTCTACGATTAATTAGTGTCAGTTTAATCATAGTCTGTCAAGTAGAAGCAAGTCAAAGGCCCATTCAAGAAGACATATAGACTCCCATGACCAGTTTGAGAGGAAACTCCAGGATACGTTTATGGGATCCTACCCAAAGATCCAAAGGACACTTACTCTATAAATCTTTGGAATATTCAGCTGAACATCAGTTAATCTTCAGCATCATAATAGATTTATTCTGAATCCACTATCATTTGCAAAAGTTGCTCTATCTAAAAATAAAAAATAAAAACAAAAAACTGAAGAAATATTTAAAATTTGAACTTTAAGTGTCTTTGTTAAAGGTTGACTTTAATCATAAGTCACCTTTAGGATTTCTGTCTTAAAAACAGTTTTAGGTAGAAAGATGGCCAGTCATGAGTTAACATGCAACCATATATGCCTCCAAGTGAGAGGACCTTAAGCATTTCCATTTCAAACTTATTTTTCCTCAGCCAAAAATGATCCTCTGTTTCTGTCTTCTTTCTCATTGACTGGCACCATCATCCATTTAGTAATTTACATTGGAAGTTGACCTTGACAATCTGAAATCCATTTTAAGAATGTTCATGTGAATGTTTGTGTGTGTATATAGGTGTGTGTAATATTCGTCTGTGTATATAGTTTTATTTAACTACTGTTTTTTCCAATAGAATGCAAACATTAAAAAAATCCGATTTTTGCCTTCTTACTCAATGTTATCTCCCTACCATTTGCCTTGCACATAATAATAATTCAATAAATATTGGTTGAAATATAAATAGATGAATGGCAGGTAGTTAATAAATGATACTCAGAAATTCCTTCTTCAAAAATCAATGATAAGTGGTCACAGCAGGTATATAATCTCAGGATTTGGTGGACTGAGTCAGGAGACTCTGAAGTTAAAGACCAGCCTAGATTACATAGTGAGACTGTTTTTTTTAAAAAAAAAAACAATGATATCAAAATTCTCTCTTGAAAAAATAAATGACCTATTGATATGAATTTTCTGTAAAAATATTATCTTTCATAATCTGCTCAAAAGACTGAAAATATTGATTTATTTCACCATCTGTCATTAACTAAAAAGGGATTATAGTTCCTTTTATTATTTTCAACTTTATTCTAAAAATCTTAGTCAGACTCACAATCCATAATTGTGAAAGGAAAGCATTTGAGGCTTGATATAGACAAAGTTCACGAAAGTCAAAGACTTCTAGTGTCTTTCAAATCATATACTTTGTATTCTGACCAACTTGGTCTTGAATCTCAGTTTTAACATTTATTAATAATACACCATTACAAAACCATGTAGCATCTCTTGGTCTCCGTTTCTCTTGTGGTTTACAAGGTTGGTATTCCAATGAGACTGACTACATATATAAGTACATAATACATAGTCATAATCAATAAATCATATTTATTTATTATTCATATATATTCATAGGAACTTACAGTATGGAGAAAGGAATGAAAGCTCCCCCCCCAAATTGAGGAAAATTTCTTAAGGCAATAAAAATAGACAGGCTTACAATCAAGCATCATCTAGCCATCATTTCTTTGGAGGATTTTGTCACTGAAAATTCATTGTGTTTGGACTCACACTGTTTCTTAAGGAGGGGTAGAGAGTCCATTATGTCCTTGTGTTGATTGAGGCACACTAGCCTTGAGTTCCAACTGAGCTATTTCCAGTTACAGCAGACGGGGCAGTAGGTCCAATCAAAGAATCTGGGTGTGGAATGTGATGGAAAGATACTTTCCCTGTCTCTAGCATTTAGAAATCCTCTATTTCTTCTTTTCTAGGGCGTAAAAGTCTGAGACATGTGCTTCATTAAGTATTTTATTTCTCTTTTTCTATTAAATTTTTTAATTTATTGACTGAAATATTTGACTTATTTGCCAGTGAAT
>LZPO01057484.1:2602800-2612851 GCA_001675575.1 Neotoma lepida
TGGAAAATGCTTACCATCTGACCATAGTGACTAGTCTATAGTAAATTGAGGACCAGACTTTTTCAGGAAAATGCTGCCTCATTTTTAAAACAAGCCTCCTGAGCTATGATCTTTACAATGTCTGTAATTAGTGTTTCACCCAAGAAATCCTTTTGTGGGCTATAAATTCTTTCTACTTATCCAGAAAATGACAACAAAACAAACACAAATGACAAAGAACAGATTTCTACTCTACTGTCTGTGTAGGTGTGCAATTTGATATTATTTTTCTTTCCTAGATGTAAATTGGGGGTTTCATTGTGTATTGTGTAATTGATTTTCCCCGTATATCCTCTTAAAACAAATGCTTGTTTTATTTTAGATCAAGTTAGCCTACTATGTATATTTTTTCACTTTGGCTATATTTATGTGTGACTTTAAGTGCCCAAGTGTAACTTAGCTATTGCAGCTGCTCAGCCACAGTATTTATGGAGGTGGTGTGTTCTGAATGGTGTAGCTCAGATTAGCTTGAACTTCCTGTTTTTGCTCTTATTGTAGCTGTAACTACTGTCCTAATGTTGACTGACCTGTAATTTCTACCTTCAATCCAAGTGAATATCGTTTTAAATATCCTTGATTAACTTAAAAATATTAAAACTGTACTGTGATTTTCAGAACCCGTTGCCTTTTTGGTACCAGAGCTACGTGGTTTGAATCCTGGCTACATGTTTTAAGTAAGAAAAAAGATGTATTTTTGCTTACTCAACAGACAACCTGTAAAAATATATGGAAATAATTACATTTTACATGTGCTGTAAAAGGGATTATTTTAAAAAAGCATTTGTTCAATTTCAATAAAGATAAGTGTGCCACTAAGTTATCCAGTGTCTTTCAATTTTTGTACTAAAATGTAAATTATTTATGTGGCAATAATAACTTGGATGTGCATACATAATCTTCCTCATGATCTTGAATCATTTATATAGCTATCGTATCATTTTTCTTTTTATTATATATAGTGTTCTTTATTCTTGAGAATTTCATACATGTACACAATGAAATATGATCATATACATGCTCCATTTCCTTCCTCACTCTTTTTTGCATTCCACTCCCAAGGCTCAAAGAACATTATGGAAAAAGAAGAAGAAAGAATATAAAAGTTGGAGGAAGAGGAGGGATGCTGTGAACTGCTGTCTGCTGAGCATGACAGAGTGAGAGCTATTATGTTTTTGATGCGTATAGCAGTCAAGATAGTTTTCTCATTGTAGAAATATAGAAAAGGGCCAGGTGGGATGACACATGTGCAATCCTAGCACTCAGGAAGAAGAGGCAAAGATGGGATTATCATGTGTCCAAGGTCAGCATGTACTGCAAACAAAATGAGGGAGAGAGAGACAGACAGACAGAGATACAGAGACAGACATAGGGACAGACAGAGAGAGAAGAGAGAACAGCATTAGTAGTAAGGAATGTGAACAAAATTTAAAACTGGGTGCATTGTGTGAGACATTGAAAACTTCCAAGCCACCAAAGAACAGTAAAATCTGACATTGAAATGAAACTTAAAAGATCAACTGTTCCTGTTACCTATCCCAGTTTCCATCAGGAATGGGGATCTAAGAGGAAAGAAAAATTCTGAGAACATAAGGGAACAGAGTTACTCATTGTAACCTTTGCAAATTTTCCATAACTAAAGAGATGTACTAGAATATTCTCAAGAAGATCTTCACTCATAAGTGAATGTTATAGCATTGAAACTTATTTAAATACTGAATTGTTTCTCTAGAAAAGGATAATGCAAAATGGGTAGAATTATGAATTTCAAAGCAAATACTAGCTTAGCTATCTATCAATGTTATGATCTTAGATTAAGTACTTAACTTCAAGTAGTTTGTAGTTTCAAAAGAGCTGACTAGGGAAAATGAAGTTGAATTCATTATTATGCTCAACACATAATTTCTCAAAGGCTAATAGAATATATGTTATTATGAATAGTATAGTATGGGTTATCCTCTGCACAAGACACTTCAGAAGACCTATCCCTGGCAAATTGGCTGTCATGCTTTTCGCAACATTACCAAAACATGACTTATGTCTTTTTTTGCTCCTTGACAAACGAGTGAAGTCTTTGCTCTCCATTCTTTTCCTCCATTGGCAAAATATTCTTCTTCAAATGTACCTGACTCTAGAAGTATCATAGAAAGGATAGTGCCCTGCTTTCCTTTCTTTTGCTGTGATAAAATCCTCTGATCACAAGCAACTTGGGGACAAAAAGGCTCATTTGGCTAGAAGAAAGAAGCTGTGTTTACATGGGTGTTCCACATACCCACCAAGTCTTAAATGTCCTGTAGGGATGTGTAATAATACTAGAAAAACAATGCTTTGCCAATTGACATAGTCACGTGAGTTTCCCCCAACACAGAAATCCCATGAGATACCCATCTCCTGCTGCAGTTTTCAGACAATGGAATGCCTTTTAAACAAATGTTTTTGATTTCCACTATTTACCTTTTAAAAGTTCATTGGGATGACTTCGACTTGGAAGTTTTTATGGCGTATTCAAATACCTTAGCTCTGAATAAATGCTACAAACCAGACAAGCTGGAGATTTTCCAAAGCCTTTCCGAATAGGGCTAGCATTAAGCTCTTCATCTTTGCCACTGTCCAGCAGCACCAAACTGAGAAAGCAAAACTGCCAATAAAGATTAAATGAATATCATTTTACATTTCACTTACTCCATTAATATCAAATAAAAACACTCTACCCAACACACAGCACAAAATTCCATATTAACAGCTTTGGGAAGGTTTTTTTTTTAAGGATTTATTCATTTCCCGGTTTAAGCATGAAGCCAATTTGCCGGATGAATCTGAATTTTATGTCTGCCAGATATTCTTTTTAATTATTTCAACCTGTGCCTCAAACATTTTCTCATGGTCACCAATTTGTTTTTTAAATGTGTAATTTGAACGAGCCAAACATTTGTTTTCATCAATCATAAAATAAAATAACAAAAGACAACACCACAACCACTTATTCATTATAGTGCTCTGAAAAATATCAGCATTATTTAATGTGTATAATTTTTTTGAACCTACCTACACTATCCAAGCTGGCCTCCTCACAGACAGTAAATAAACACCATTTGATCAGTACAACCACAAAAGCTTTGTGGAGTAAGAGCTCTGCCTCAAATCATTTCTCTTATTAGATGTTGAATATCCACCACAATTTGTCTCTTAATTCTTTTAACTGCATAATGTCACAATAAGTAAACTACCTAAGAAAAGAAAGGCCTGGGAAGGAAACTCATAGTCAATGACCCTGCCTCCTGGATGATAAGATAGACTGGAAAAGAAGGCAAACACTACAATATTCACAATGGAAATGCCTAAGAGAAATAGCTCAAAATTGTGTATGCAGCACAAATAACATCTTCAAAGTGACTACAATGTCTTGTGTGACTGAATGGCCCCAAAGATATTCACCTTGAAATCAAGACCAGAAGAACGCAATTGAAAAGGAGTTTATTTCCGTTTTGATAGAGGGAAAATGACCATGGATTTGTCCCACATGTTCCCACATAAGAAAAGACATATTCTTCCCATCCTGCTGCAAATGCACTTTAAAAATCACAAGTAATACATTTCCCTCAAACTAAAGGCTGTGTGCATTTGATGCTTATAAGTTGATGAGCCACCATTTGACACACACGATTCTGAAACGAGTGAATGTACGCTTACACAGGGAAGCAAAGCTTTGGGATGCCCTTTGTGTGTACACTGAATGCTGACCTTTTATGGTAGATCTCAGAACTGTGTGTAATGGATAGCTTTTAATAAGCTCTTGGGTAGACTGCAGCTTCACTCTGGCCCCAGGTCCTCAGAATTCGTGGAACCAAGGGCCATTCATATGCAAAGATTAGAAATAACCCGCAGTGAAATTCATTAGCGTATGTTTCTTGAGAAGAAAGATTGAGGATTACAAGGAAAGTGAAATAAAGGGAAGAATAAACTGAAATTCCCCTTTAAGACAAAAATCAAATCACACCTCTCTGCTTTGGCCTCGCGTGACTTTCTGTTTTATTCAGAGAACAAGCCAGCGTCCTCACTGTAATGTGATGGAGCCTGCTTTCCTACCATGCCTTCCTGTTTCTTTCCCTTCAATCCTAAGCACCTTGCTGGATCTAAAACAGACAAAGTGTTCTCCACAGGGCACTTGCCTTCACTATGGCACAGTCTTTTCCTAGAGCGGAGGTTGACAAGCCTTTTCTGTATGGACTTGACAGTAAAGGGTGTAAGGTGAGAAAAGTCTCGGTCTTCTGTGCAAGTATTTTTCTCTTTCACTATAACAAAGAATAGTCACAAACAGTGAAGAAACGAATGCATGGGACTGTGCTCCATTAACACCTTACTCAAAAGGGAAAGCAGCAAACAGATTTGGCCTGCAGGCAGTGTGTTACCAGCCACCTAGTGACCCTCCCTCTGTCTTTCCCTCTCCCTCTTCCTTGCTCCCCCCCCACACACAAACGGTAGTTTCAGATTACAAAGCAAAAATGTGTTTATGATATTTTCAAGGTCTGTATCTGTGCCTGGCACTTAATATCTGTCTAACTGACATAGCATTTGTTCAGTGAATCATAGTTCACATTTACTAAGGAGCTAATTTAGTGTTTGCACAGGAGGTTTAGAGAAAGAACTAGGGAACTTTTTAGTGTCTCATTAGATAAAAGTTGGAGGTAAAAAATTCACTAGATTCTAAATCTATTTTTTAAAAAGACAGATTTGTACTAGAGACACGTTTTCAAAATTTCACTATGAAAATTTCTCGGGGGTCTGTTAGCAATCCCACCTGGAATGAGTTCTTATAGAACTTATAGACTTTTAACAGAAGCCATAGACATTCTAAGATGGGAGAGTTCTGAAAAGTACCCCAGGGGGTCTCTTGCATTCTTGACCTATTTCTCCTTATCACTCCCTTATGGGATATTTGTACATTGTGTGGAGGTGTATTGCTGTGATTGGTGTAATAAAAAGGCGAATGGCCAATAGCTAGGCAGGAGGTACAGGCGGGACTTCCGGGCAGAAAGAAAGGAAGAGGAGGAGGAATCTAGGCATTCAGAAGATGCCAGGAGAGACAGAGAAGAAACAGGAGACACAAGATGGAAGAGAGGTATTGCCATATGATAAAACATAGATTAATAAAAATGGACTAATTTAAGTTATAAGAGCTACTTAGGAACAAGCCTAAGCTATGGGCTGAGATTCCACAATTAATAAGAAGTCTCCATGTCGTTATTTCTGAGCCGGAAGCCCAAAGAAAAGTCCAACTACACTACCCAGTTAGTAACGACTTAGTTTCTCATTATTTAACAAGGTCATTCGCCTAGGGCAGTACAGTGGCCCTCTTTTATGTCTGCTGACTACGTGGCACTTCAAGAAGCCCAAATGCTTCAGCTCAATGAAATCACTATTATGATTTATTTATATGTGAAAATTTAAAAATTGTGTATATATATATATGAAATTTAAAAAAATTCAGTGGTAGTATTGAAATGGTAAAAAGTGATGAATCAGGAAAACACAAAATTAATGCATGTCAAAAATGCATTTAATTGGTTAATTGATGAAAAACTAGGAAAATGTTAAAATGAGCCCAAAGAACATTTGAAAAAGCTCACATTTAGACTAAATATTAGAGGAGTTTTCCTAGCTTAGGCACCGAATACACTGATGCCCAGATGATGCAATATCAAGCTTTGCACACCACTGAAGCAGAATCTGTGAAGCATTACTACCTAGTTCCAGGACTCAGACAAATGTTTCCTTTGCAGCATTGTGGTCCTGGGGCTCCTTTGCTTTTCTGTACTGAGAGGGAAGCCAAGGCCTCACTCATACTAGGCAAGTACACTCTAGTACTAAGCTGTCTCTCCAGATGGATAAATTTCTCTGAAAGACAAAACCTCAAATGTAATACTTAACTGTTATGTGGCACCAGTGTCATGTCTTATGCTACCAAAGCCCAGAGAGTTAAAGTGACATGTGTATTTACATTTGGGCTTAGAATCAAAATCCCCTGATTTCTACCCTGCTTTCCCTTTATATTCCAGAAAAGAAAACAATGGGAGGGTAGTTCATTTAAATTATTATTATTCCACATGATTATTTGTCCATGTTGCTGGAAGGCAGCTGGCATGGCCACAAAGACATAGTTTGTGGAATCACATCTGAGTTCAAAGTCTATCTTTTATTTGCATTGTTCTGATATACAGCCTTTGTGTTCCAAGACTTGACATAGCACCAAATATAACAATATTGACCTCATTGTTATATATTTACCTCATTGCAGATGAGATTGGCTTGTTTAGTCCCTGCCACTTAATGGCTACAGAATAAGTAGTTTTGATTTCATTCCCTGCTTACCTTTAGTTAATGATATTTTATTTTATGAGTTTACTTTTATCCTATTTTAATAGTGTATATACATTATATAAAATAACTGGCTGAATTATTGCATTTTCCTACAAGTATACCATGTACTTGGAGGTATTCATACCCCATCACCCTTTCTTATCCTCATCTCACCCCTTCTACTTGTATAGATTTCACATATGAGAGAAAATATGTAATATTTATATTTCTGTGTCTGGCTTATTTCACTTAACACAGTTATATCCAATTTCATATAAGTTTATGAAAACAACATAGTTTATCCTTCTTTATAGCTGAATAAAATCTCAATGTATATACATAAAAGTTTTTCTTTATTCATTCATGTATTGATGGACACCTAGTCTGATGCCATAACTTGGCTTTTTGTGCCGTGGTAACATGAGTGACCAACTATCCTTGTCCTATCTTGACTCCCATATACTCAGGAGTACAGAAACACTTGCCTTTCAATAGTCTGTTCTTGCTTGTTTTACTGTAACTACCATTATTTGCAATCATAATCTAAACATCATAAAGGCTATTTGACCTTATTTAGCTCATGTTAAGTCAATCATGTTGGTGAGACTTGAAAGCTCACAAGTCTTCAATTCTATACAAATAACTATAGACAACTAAGATATGCTGGGAGAGATAAAAAATCTCTCCCATGGGAAAAGCACACCAATTGGCAGTACAATACCAAATGTTAAGCTCTGAAAACACATACATACAAGTGACATTATACAGATTGAGCAGGCTTTATATGTGTATTTATAAACATATATATATACATATACATTAATAAATTAATGAAATAAGAATCATGGATTTGAGGGAGAGTGAGGAGAATTTGGAGGGAGGAAGGGGAAGAAACAAACACTGTAATTATAATATCAAAATATAAAAGCAATACTTTTTGAAAGACTGACAGAAAGTAAAATTATATATAGAAAAAGTATGAATGAACTTCTTTGGTAAATGTTTTATTTTCATCTAATTTAGAAAGGAAAAACATTATGTCTGTATATAATGTATTTTTATTGATTTTTTACTTTTAATGCTTCCTTTCTGAGAGCTACAATGGAATCTTCCAAAGGAAGGAAACAACCAGCAATCCTCAAATAACATGGCATGATAATGCTAAGGTTGCACTAAAGGTGCAATGGTGCATATACCTTGATGGTAAATAACAGCTTTCTAACCAGGCTTAAGGACCACTCAACAAGGGAAAACCTTGCATGGTACTAGAAACGTAACCATCTTATTTAGGGATAGTGAAGAAAAATATTTTGTTTTGTTTTTTAAAGAAAGCTTAGGTCAGCATGACTAGGCAAGTGGGAGAAGTTACCAGAAGGGATAATATATATCATATATATGATATATTACTAATAAAGTTTACAAATAGTATTTACATAAATTCTGCAAAATCATCCTCTGAGCCCAGTGATACCAGCCTTTGCCCAATTTCTTTTAATGTCTCACTTTATTGTCCTATAAAATGTAGAAGCAAAACAGTTTTGCATCAAAGGACCTAGCATGGAGTAGGTCTTCAGTACATGATACCCATCATAATTTTAGCACCAACATTATTATCAGCAGCATCAGCAGAACCATCATCATTTCATACATAAAACCTTAACATACCACGGCTAGCAGATGGTCTACTGTCCAGGACATAGATTCTATTGTCAGGTAGTAGCCACTATGACTATTGACAATGTTGTAAAATATAAACAGTGATATCTGCTCCATCTCCTTACCTTTTGAGGAAACTGAGAATTTTTTAAAAATATGAAGTCAAAAGTCTCTAAAAATTGCTCCATGGGTAAGGAAACTAGGGAAAAGACAGGTTAAGCAATTTGTCAATGACATACTACTCATAAATGTCACAATCAGGATAAAACCCAGACAGTTTTTCTGCATAATTCACATTCTTACTTACCACTTGATATTGATTCTTCAGTAAAATGAATTATGTTGGAAGAGATGGCACCATTCCCTGTAAGATTTCTGGGTAACATTTTGAATATTTTTGTAGATCTTATCATTACTATATTGTAACTGTTTCTTCTGGCCATTACAAGTCCATTGCTGTCTGAGTCAGAGAAATTGTGATTCTCTGCAGACACCCTGATGAAATCAAGCTCATTAACAATCCTTCATGGAGGGTGGTGGAGGATCCCAGGGCTCATGAGGATCATGTGGTGTAGGGGGCTCACCGCACTCATGAGCCTTTAGGAGATCCACAGTTGGTCTTTCCACTCTCTGAGGCAATATAAATGGTAAATAATTGCTGTGGGTGAAGCTCATCAGCGGTGCAGCTTTTACTCCAGTCATCCATAATGAGGGTGGGACTTCTCAGTGGTGTTTTGCTGTGGAACAATCTTTTTGTACACTATGAATATGTATTATTCTCATTGTTAATAATAAAACTGATTGGCTGGTAGCCAGGTAGGAAGTATGGGCAGGACAACCAAACTAAGGAAGGGAAGAGAAAGGTGGAATGTGATGGACACCATGAGCCAGCCAAGAAGCAGAATGCTAGAGGACCTGTAAGCCACAGACTGTGTGGCAACAAATAGATTAATAAAAATGGGTTAATTTAACCAAAAGAGCTAGTTAATAATAAACCTGAGCCATTGGCCAAGCATTTATAATTAATATGAGCCTCTCAGTGATTATTTGGAAGTGGTTGCCAGACCAGGCAGGACAGAGAAAAGCCTCCATTTACAGCATTTCACCTCTAAGTTGCTAAAGAGACTTTACAACAGTGTATTTGTCTTTGAGTCAAGAACCCCAATCAACTCATTGGTTCATAGGTTGGACTTCAAATCCTTTCTTTGGTCTGTTTGTACCTTCCCTGTCTATATAGTACATAGAAATAGACATCTCTTTAATTCTCTTAGGAAAAATCATATGACAATATCATCTCAAATAATATGTTTCCTTTATTTCTCTACTAGCATCCTATTGAAATTTCAAAGGCTGCTATACAAACTGAATGGCATGAAACAGCAGAAATTTATTACATTAAAATTTTGGATCTTAGATACCAAATCAAGGTGTGAATGTGGCCATGCTTCCTCTAAAATCTCTAGGAAGGTTCCCTCTTTGCCTCTGCCTGTCTTCCAGTGGCTGCTGGTAGGTAGTTCTTTGCCTTGTTACTCTACCATCCCAACTTTTGCCTCTGTCCTTGCATAGCCATTTTCACTTACTATGTGACATCTCTTGTTCCTTTTATTGTTTGGAGTGCGTGTGTGTGTGTGTGTGTGTGTGTGTGTGTGTGTATACGTGTGTACATGTGAGTTTTCAGGAACATGTGCAGGGTACATGCCTGTGTGTGCATATGTGTAGAGGCCGGAAGGATAACCTTTAGTGTTATTCCTCAGGCACCATCTACCGCTTTTCTTTTCTTGTATCTTCTATTCTTTTTTTCCTTTTTCTTTTTTTTTCTTTCCATTTATTTTTAGGGAGAGTTTTTAACTGGCCTAGAGCTCTCCGACAAGGCTAGACTGGTTAACTAGTGATACCCAAGGGTCTACCTGTCTCTACTTCCCTGGCTCTGGGATTACAAGCATATGCCACCACACCCAACATTTTTTTATTGTCATTTTTAAATTTACTTTACATACCAACC
>LZPO01057484.1:2612961-2627050 GCA_001675575.1 Neotoma lepida
CTCCCCTCTCCATGAAGGCTGAGTGAGGCATCTCACCAATCCCACAATAGAGAGTAGGTTCTGAAAAGCCAGCTCTTGCACCAGGGATAGATCCCAGTCCCACCACCAGGGGCTCCACAAACAAACCAAGCTACACAACTGTCACCCACAAGCAGAGGGCCTAGGTCGGTCCCATGCAGGCTCCCCAGTCGTCTGTCCAGAGTGTGTGAGCTCCCAAGATCTCAGGCCAGCTGTCTCTGTGGGTTCCCCTGTCATGATCTTGATCCCCCCTTTTGTTTATACAATCCTTCCTCCCTCTCCTCAACTAGACTCCAAGAGCTCTGCCCAGTGCCTGGCTGTGGATCTCTGCATCTGCTTTCATCAGTCACTGGATGAAGGCTCTATGATGACAGTTAGGGTAGTCACCAATTTGATTACAGGAGAAGGCTAGTTCAGGCACCCTCTCTACCACTGCTAGGGATCCTACCTGGGGTCATCCTTGTGAATTGCTGGGAGTTTCCCTGGCACTAGGCCTGTCCTCAACTCTGGGAGCCCATTTTCAGGTTTCCTAGTGGCTTTACCCAGCAGGTCTGCATAGAGAGGATGATTGGACCATGGGCCTGAGTGCGTGTGTCTGAGATGGTCTGCACTTGGCTGTGCTGGAGGGAGGTCTTTTGCTCCACCCCTTGGCATTCCTATAAATACCCCAGGGCAGAGACAGTCAGGGCCGTTGGAATAGGTTCCAGGCCCTCTCGAGACTATCCCGTATTTTCTATCTTTATCTCCCCTCTCTATTCCTTCTAATTAATATTTCCTGATGCTCCTACTCAAGAGCACTCTGGGGAAGTGGGGGTGGTGGTGGGTAGCCTCTCCACATTCAACCCCATATAATGGCCCCCTCTATCAAGATATCTCTTTCTTTGCTCTCCCCCTCCACCCCTCCTCCAACATTTTTTTTTACATGGACTCTGGACCTCAAACTCAGATCCTCACCTTTGCATAGCACTTTACTGCCTGAGCCATCTCCCCAGCCCTCTCTTTCATGATAAGAACACTTTGAAGTGCCTATCCTAATCTAGTGTGGTACCATCTTAATTCATTGTACCTGCAGAATCCCTTTTCCAAATCAGGATACATTCTGAGGTTCTGAGTGGATATTAATTTCAATAGAGAATCTATTCAACCTAGTACCAGTGCAGACATCAACTGTTTCTTTCTGGTACCTAGCCCAATATAAGATACATACATCTTGTGCTATATTTAGCTTAGTGGATAAATATGCAGGCACTGGAGTAAGATTGCCTGGAATCAAATGGTCCTTCTGCTTCCAACAGCTGTGAGCTTTTAGGCAATGGTGCTCAAAGCTTTATACCTCAGAGTCTTGATGCTTAAAATGATCCGAATTTCTCAGGGTTCTAGTGAGATTTAAATTAGTTCATTCAAGTCAAGTGTTTAGAACAGTAACTAGCCCATAACAATAATAATCAACAAAGATTATTAACATTATTTCTAGATGACAAATACAAATTTGCTAAATAAACTAATGAAAGCAAGGAGTGCCAGAAAGCACTAAAAGGAACCAATATTCATGCTGTTAATATTATAAAATATTTTCCCATCAGCTCTTTCTCTGTGCATCAATGAACATTCAATTTAAAAGAGGGGAAGGGCTATAAGAGCAAGAAAGGTAAAAGGAAAATGCTTTCCTTCCCTTCTCCCTTGGGGCAAAGAAAATAAAAAGAGCCATGGAGAAGCAGTATTATTTCTAAGAGACCATGCTAGGAAAATGGAATTGCTTTTCAGAAAGTAGAAGATTAATACCTGGAGGGTCTAAAATGTAATTATGGTATTGATCTCAGAAAAACCTTGGGTGGGTCTAGCTATTTTTTTCTTTCTTTTTTTGCTTTCTGTTATCATTAAAATGGGCTCACATGTCAGGATCTGCAGACTGCAAAGTGTCTGAACAGCATACATCAAGGCAGGCCAAAGCACCCTGTTAATCAGTTCCAAAGGTATCTCTCAAGGTAACATCCATAGCATGCCGGCATGACTCCCTCTCATCAGGCAATTTTCCTAATGGCTTTAGGAACTGATTTAACAAGCTGTTAAGTGTCAAGGCAACCTTAGGTTGCAAATCAACCTAAAGGTCCTGTGTCCTATCTTCATCCATCCTGTGGAGAGAATGTAAGAACAGAATTGAAAATGAATTAAAGAATATTTTACATCTTTCTTCCGGCCCCTCTGAGGAGATGCCCTTTTTTTCCAGTTCAAACTGTACCTCAGATAACTGAGGTCATTGAAGTTTTAAAGTTTCTTTGAGTGGACAGGTGCTCACGAATAGGCCATAGGAAACCATAAGTCGTTTGGATTCTGCTGATAGGGGGGAAGGCAAAGGAGTTTGCTTTCCTTTTGCATATGCCCAGGGTGTTGGAGCCATCAAAATCGAATGGCCTCTCCCTTGGTAACTGTAACTCTGTTGCTTCTGTCCCTTCCAATCAGCTGAGAATTTTGTGCCCACTATCTTTCACATTTGGCTGGGCAAACACACAGTCCAGTGCTTTAGGATTACTGATGGCCTCCAAGTCCAATGAAAGAGAGAGATTAATGACTTGGGGTGCTGGATGTTAAGGAAATGCCTTAGCCATAGCTCATCCTGAATGTATTAGGAGCCCTTAGAGGTAGGTGGTAGAGGACAAGTTGAAGCTTTGTTTTGGTCATTATTTTCCTTTAATTGAATATTAATATTAATAATGAATATTTCCTCACACAATATATCCTGATTACAGATTCCTTTCCCTCTACTTCTCCTAGTTCCTCCCCACCTCCCTTCCCATTCCAATCCATTCACTCATTAGAAAACTAACAGGTTTCTAAGGGATAGTATGAAAATATAATAAAATATAGTAAGATAAAGCAAAAACTAACACATCAGAACTGGACAAAACAAACAAACTGAAGGAAAAAAGCCCAAGAGAAGGCACAAAAATCAGAGACCCACTTGTTTGTACACTCAGGAATTCCATCAAAACAGTAAACTGGAAGCCATAACCTGCACAGGCCCTGCACGTGCTGCTTCAGTCTCTGTAAGTTCATATGAGCTTTGATCATGCTAATTTAGAGGGCCTTGCTCTCCTGGTGTCTGCTCCCTCTTCTTCAGAATTCCCTGAGCACTGAGGGGAGGGAGTTGATGGAGACATCCATTTTAAGGCTGAGTGTTCCAAGGTCTCTCATTCTCTGCATGGTGTCAGGCTCTGAGTCTCTGTATTTGCTCCAATCTGCTGTAGCAGGATGCATCTCTGATTACAGCTGAGCAAGGCACTGATCTATGGGTATAGCTAAATGTCATTAGGAGTCATTTTATTGCTATGGGTTTTGTTTGTTTGTTTGTTTGGACCAGTATCATTTGATTTTACCCTAGGTCCCTGGGTTATCTAGTCTCTGGCTCTTGGTCATCCAAGCAGTGTTAGATATATGTCAAATCAGATATTGATTGGTTACTCCAACAAGCTTTGTGCCACTGTTGCTCTAGCATACCTTGCAGGCTGGACACCACTGTCAATTCAAGGGTTTTTGTTTACATTTCTCTTTTGCTAGCATGCAGAGTATCTTCCTGTGCCACAGATGCTAGAACATAGAGTGAAGGCTCTATATAGACAACAGCTTGACTTATCCATGTTCAATGAGTTGTGTGGGTGTTGTCTTCAGCAATGAAGTCTTGCTGTCAGTTTGTGAAGAACAACCTATAGTCTTGGCAATAGTCTGAATTGTTTGAGGATTATCTTGGGATCCCTTTAGCAAACAGCTCCATTGGATGTAACCTAATCCCAGGACTGGAAACTTCATTTGGGGATGAGAGATGGCCAGTTGGGGCTCTTTCTCCCCCATTATTTGGCAATTACATTTATATCGCCTTCATATATATATGAATATATATATATATCACCTATATATATATAGGAAGCTTCTACTGTATAAGGTTTCCTTGCTACCCCTCAAATGGCCTTTAATTTTAGCTCTCTCTCCCTATATTCCTTCCCTTGTCCCCTTCTTCCTTCCCCGTTTCCACTTGATCCTCTTATTACAACCCCCTATCCATCCATAACTATTCTGTTTCCCTTTACTAGGGAGAGCTATCTGTCTTTCCTAGTCCCTTACACTTTATGCCTACCCGCTGTGGTTCTACAGAGTATAGCTTGGTTATCAAAGATTTAACAGTTAATATCCACACTTCAGCGAATACATACCACATTTATCTTTCTGTGTATGAGTTAACTCGCTCATTTTTCAGTTTCATTCATTTACCTGTGAATTTCACAATTTCATTTTTGTTAATGACTGAGTAGTACTCCATTGTGTAAATGTACCATATTTTCTTTATCCATTCTTCAGTTGACGGGACATTTGGATTGTCTCTAATTTCTTTCTTTTATCTTTTTGGTTATTTCAAGAGAGAGTTTCTCTGTGTATCCCTGGCTGTCCTGGAACTCACTCTGTAGACCAGACTGGTCTTTAACACAGAGATCCACCTGCCTCTGCCTCCCGAGTACTGGGATTAAAGGCATGCAGCACCACCACCTGGCTTGGTTGTTTCCAATTTCTCACTATTAAGACTAGATCAGCAATGACCATGGTTGACCAACTGTCCCTGTGGTAGGATGAAAAAAATGGGAAACAAAGATGGAGAGAAAGCAGAGATGGAAATAGAAAGTCACGTGCTTGTTTAAGGATCTTAGGTTTGTTTTGTAAATAAAAGGATACTGTTATAAAATATTCCATGCAAGGAAAATATGGGTTTTGATTTATGCATATTACTGTCTATATAGCATGGAGGTTATGGAATAAAAGAGGGGTGAGCTCTAATGTTTGAAATCAAATATTCCTTTTGAAACTTGACAAAATCCATCTACTGCTGAACATCAATCATTTGAACAAAGGAGAACGTCTTCTCTAGAAAAAGACAAATAAAATGCACTCTAGAAGCTTGGATAAAAGATCCCAGCAGTTGAAAATCTGTGAAGATTTACCATGTCACTCCTTAGAAATTGGGTAACATTGCCCTTTTAGTTACATCTGAGAATTGGTAATGCAGTAGTACTGCATTGTAGTTCAATGTGCAGGCTTTGGCATCAGGGTGACGTAGATACAAATGTGACACATCCTCTTCAGTCTTGCTCCTATTCCTTTGACACATTGCTTAACACCTTAGATTCTCCATTCTCCCATCTCAATGGCAGCAAAGACAGGAGCACCCAGTTTCCATGGCTACTGTGAGTTCCACACATATCTAGTGTTGGAATCTGCACAGTAGGATCTGTGGTTGGAGTTAAGCCTCAACTTGGTGAAGAGCTCCCAGGGCATCCCTCTTGGTCTCTCCTAGACCCTCTCCAGAAAGGCTGAAGGAACCGAAAGAATTTCAAGATTTTTTTCTCTACCCTTTTTTCTCATTTTGGGGAAACACCCTATAAAATGTTATGCTATGCCTTGTCTTGCATAATAATCCATGCAATGGAAGTGTTTTCTGTGGAGAAAAGAGAAAGCTAAGGTTCTCTAGTATGATTTATGACTCAACAGAAAGGCCTTGCTAACTCTAGAGAACAGACTTTTAGAGTCCATTAGCCTGCACATGTGGATTTTATTTTCAACACTTATGCTTTTTTATAATACAAGAAACACAGATCCACCATGCAGAACACATTCTTGGTTAATTATTTCATGGTATAATTTTCTTTGCTTTTTAATACCCAAGCTTCAACCAAGTACTTTTAGTGGATTAGATGCTGTATTTAAAAAAATACATTTATGCATGAAAGTCAACACAATCAAATGAGTGTGTGTGAAGCTTCTCAAGTTTCATCCCAAATCCAGTTAGCATTTAGAGTGAATTAGTTTAGCTAGATAAGCAGTATACATAGACATTTTAAAGTCAGAGAGGATCTGTGGTTGGAGGTTGCTGGCACTTAGAAAGATATTACTACTTACTAAAACTGTGTTGTTTGATATTAAGAAAACAATGTTTTAAGTATTTATATGATGTTAAGGAAACAATGTTTTAAGTATTAATATGGTCATATGACAATTTATTCATACAGAAATTTTAATGTCATATTGTTCTTCGTGATACAAGGGAAATAGGATTCCAAATTGTCAGGCAACAACTTGATATTGAAAGAGGAGGCCACATATTTGGAGGATGGGCAGCCATTTCTGCCTCACTGGAGACAGAGCAAGCATGTATCTGTACCTTTGTACACTCTACTTACGCTGGCATTTCTAAGCAATATACATAGAGGAGGATTTATACCTAGAAACGTTACCAATAAAAAAGGCAGGATTGCTTAGCACGCCACTGACATCACCTTAAATCATATGGAAATGGTCTTACAAGAGAGTTTAGAAGCCAGTTGGAAAGCACAAAAATCACAAGGCTTATTATGCAGGTACACTGGTGAATGCCTGTAATCCCTGCACTTGGTCAAAGCAAGAGGATTGTGGGTTCAATGCCAGCCTGGCCAACATAGAAACATCTGATCTCCAAGCAAAGAAAGAAACAAATAAATGAATGGCAAATAAGAACCATGTAAAACAATGTCCTCATGGTATCTTTGGAAGTTTAACATACTTCTCCTATGGCACAGCAAGTTTGGAGTAGCACTATTCATAATGACTGTCTTAGTGTTCTATTACTATGAAGAGACACCATGACCATAGCCACTCTTATTTAAAAAAGAAAAAACACTTAATTGAGGCTATCTCACAGTTTCAGAGGTTTAATTTATTATCCCCATGGTGGGAAGCATGGCAGCACACAGTCAGATATGATGCTGGAGAAGTAACTGGGAGTTCTACATCTGGATCAACAGACAGCAGGAAGACAGAGACACTGTCCTGGCTTGAGCATCTGAGACCTCAAAGCCACCTCCAGTGACACAGTTCTCCTAACAAGGCCACACCTAATCTCTCTATACAACTTTATCCAAACTGATGTTGCCTTTAACATTTGCTGTAGTTGTATATGTTCTTGTGCTCTCTCCCCCTGCCCTGCCTCTTTCTCTCACATCCACAAGTAAGCTTTCTCAATAATATAATTGCATTTATTATGAACACCACCACTGTTCCTTGAGATATTTCAGTGTGTATTTTATTTATTTTTATGTTTGTAGAATGTATACATACATGTATGCTTGTTCAAATGTGTATTAGTGTGTGTGTGTGTGTGTGTGTGTGTGTGTGTGTGTGTGTAGTACCAAGGTTGACATCAGAAATCTTCCTCTATTCCCTTCACCTTGTTCATTGAAGTAGTATGTCTCACATGAATCCAGAGCTCTCCAGTATGACTACGTTAGATAACCAACTTGCCCTGGGGATTCTGCATCTACCACAAAAGCACTGAGACTACAGTTAAGCCACTATACCATCAGTTAGGCTCTGGCGACCCAAACTCTGGTCTTCACAATTGCACAACAAACATTTTGACTACTGAGCCATCTCCAGAGCACTCAATTTGTGTTTTCTAAGAACAGAATATTTTCCTTTATAATAAATTCTCATAATCAAATTCTCAAATTCAAGGAAATTAATGTTACCACAATACTTTCACATACACTAAAGTGCATATTACAATTTTGTCAATTATTTGAACAATGTCCTTTGAAGAATTTTGCCCATTCAGTCTAATATCCAATCCAGTATGACATTTATACTTGATTTTCATCCTTCTTTAATCTCCTACAACATGAGACAATTCTTTGGTCTTTCTTTGCTCATGCCATTGATGTTACTGAAAAACAACGCATTTTGATACAATACAGCTTTTAAAATTTAGGTTGTATTGGTTGGCTTTTGATATATAATAAATTACCCCCAAAGTCAGTGGCTTAAAATAATAATAAAAATATTAAAATAAAAAATTTCCATTACTCACTATTTGGTTAGCCAGCACTCAGTTATTCTGTTTCTTTTAGCCAAGCTTGGCTGGAGTAGAATGGTCTATCAGCCATGTCCAACCTGTGGCCTGAAACTGCATACATTCTAGGATAGCTGTGAATGCAGTCTAACATGTTTGACATGAAGATCTCATATTATAGTGTTAGAAGGTTGGCCACCATTGACAGATGAACTTACTCCCATGCCTGGCAGTCACCTGAGTAACAGCTGTGGTGCTATGGCTCTCTGTCTCTTGTCATGCATCAGACCAACCTGAGTTCATAACACTGTGTTATGTACAGAGTTCCTATGCTTTGCAAGAGTAAGCCCAAGTACACAGACACTTTTTACATCTTTAAGTCATGTTAATAATGTCTGCTAGGCCAAAGAAAATTGCAAGGCCAGCCTAGAGTCTGCGAAAGAACAATGCCATAAAATGTAGACCACAACTGAATTATTTTCAGACATTTTATATTCTCTCACAGCATCTAAAGACCTGTGATAAAATATTTTTCATGGGCTAAATAACATGCTAGTAATGAAAGAATGAAGAGGAAAGCTTCTTCCCAAAATGAGGTCATTACAACTTTAATCTATAGCCTTGGAAGAATCAGAATTCAAGATATCACACCAAATGAGAGGAAATAGACTTCTCATATTAGCTAATTATTGAAGGGTTTTCCAATCTATTGTTTGTTTGTTGGTAAAAGGGTTAAATTTAAGAACCAAATAAACTTTAATGCTCCTCTATACTATACTATAATCCTTATAATTATAATTATGATTAACTTATAATTAACATAAGGAACTAGATAACAGATAATTGTGGACAAGTTTCTATTATAAGAAAACAACAAGGAGAGGATGTTTCTAGAGGGAACTAGAAGATCTATCTCCCTGTTGGAGAAATATAGGAAATTTTGATACAGTGTTTATGGAGACAGCCTGCATTGTCTTTAAAGGCAGTAGTAACAACTCTTTCATTACTGGTCAGTGTTATGATACAGCAATGGAGAACTCAGGATGCTATTTTATCAAAATACATGGCAACTTAACCTTAAGTGTAAAACTTGCAGACTTCTAAATGTTGACTTAAGCATTTTGAAGAGAGCATTTACAAGCTGAATTGAGCCTAACAATCATGAATTTGAAAACTCAACTTGTCTCATTTAAAATTCAAAACAGGTTACAAGAACAAAAGGCATTTAAAAGTTGAATAATTGAAATGTCCACCAATCCAGTTTGAGACACCATAATCTTCCTAACTTGTGATTATTTAAAATACACCTTTATATTTAGCATCATATGTATCATATATTATACAGAATTGGAATTCATAATAATGACATATACAGATACACAAGAAGTGATAAAAATAACACAATATAAGAATGCTGTATCTTTTATATATTATATACACAGTCTACCACCAAGCTATACTCTCCAGCCCAACATCACACAATTTTAGAAATTAAAAATCTGTATTTCTCTTTTAATTGAGTTGCTGGCCAAAGGGGTCCCATGGGAATTACCTAATAACCCAGGCTGTTGTTAAGTCAATAGGATGCTCTCCTCAAAGTGACAGCAAGGCCCCATTGCTGAAGACAACACCTATACAACTCATTTAACACAGAGAAATTGAGTTGATACCCACATAATAGAGCCTTCACCCCTTATGTTCTAGTGTCTTTGGTCCAGGTAGGTACTCTGCATGCTATCAAAAGAGAAACACAAACACAGAGTCTGCCACAAACCCTTTGATCTACAATGCTGTCCTGCCTTCAAAATATGTTAGGGCAATGGTGGCACAAAGCTTGTGGGAGTAACCAACCAATATCTGATTTGACTTAAGGCTCGCTCAATGAGATGAAACCCATACCCAACACTCCTTAGATGACCAAGCACCTGATACTTGATAGCCCAGGGACCTAGAGTAAAACCCAAATAGTACTGTTCTAAGGAAACAAACAAAACTAGTAGCAATATCATAACTCCTAATGACATTCTGCTATACTCATAGACCAGTGCGTTGCTCAGCCATTTTTAGAGAAACTTCTTACTACAGCAGATGGGAACAAATACAGAGACTCACAGTCAGACATCATGCAGAGAGTGAGAGACCTTGAAAAACACAGTTTTAAATAGGATGTCTCCATTAAATCTCTCCCCTCTGAACTCAGGGAACCCAACAGAAGAGGAAGTACAAAGAGTATAAGAGCCAGAGGAAAAGGAGGACACCAAGAAAACAAGACTATCTGAAGCAATATGAGCAAAGCTCATATGAACTAACAGAGACTTAAGTGGCATGCACAGGGCATGAACGGGTCTGTACCAGGTCCTCTGCATACACACACACACACACACACACACACACACACACACACACAAACATATTCTTCGAATTTAGTTTAGTTTTTATGGGGTTTCCCAAGTATGCAAATGAGTGAGTCTCTGATTCATGTGCCTTCTCTTGAGCTCTTTTCCTTCTGTTTGCTTGTTTGTCCAATTCCTATGCGTTAGTTTTTTGTTCTATCTGATTTTATTTTGTTATTATCCCTTGAAAGTCTGTTTCCTAATGAGAGACAGAAAGCAAGTAGATCAGGATGAGAGGGAAGGTGGGGAGGAACTGGGAGGGGTAGAGTGAGGGAAACTGTAATCAGGATATATTACATGAGGTAAAAATTCAATTTTCAATAAAAGGCAAAAATAATGATAAAAAATGAAATATGAGCCCAATCCTCAGAACCACAGAGGACATCTACAGGGATGTTATGTGTATGTACAATATGTACACATATACACATATAACATGTATATAATATGTACACATTTAACTTGTATATGGACATGTACATGCAAGCATATGTATATTTACCTTATGTATGTATATACATAAACATTAGATTCACATTTATGTGCCTATGCATGACTACAAAATACATACAATAAATGTGAATGTTATATATGAAAAAAATATTTTTTAAATAGTAGTCTATCAAAAAAAGACATGAGTTTGGGAGAGGGACATGTTGGGAGGGATATGGGGGAAGTTTGAGGGAGAAATCAGAGGCAGATATGATCACCTTTCATTGCATACCTCTCGTGACATTCTCAAGACTATAGAAAAAACTAAACAGACAGGAGAGTCTCTTCAGAGCAACACAAAGTGCAGATGGGAGTTATCTCAATCATTATTTCATAATGCACTTTGAGCTCATTAACAACTGGGGAGAAGAGCTCTTCTATGAAGTCATTGGTGCCCAAGCATAAAGTCAGAGTCATTTCTCATCTCAACCTAAGGAAAGTTTCATATGTAGCTTGGTCATTCTTGCTCCTCTGAAAGGTGATGTTCCATCCTTCTTGAACTACAACTGCTAGCTTTAAAAAAATAGTACTTCCTCAATAGCTTCAAGTACATGAATACCCTTAGGTGAAATAGGAGACTAAGAGAAGATGTGCTATACTGAAAAGGAACAACAGAGGAAAGGAAAAAAAAGAAACCAAAGTGTGGAGAATCTTGTATCTTAACTATGTATGTAATCACAGACCTGATTAAAATTCAGGAAGCTAGATAATATGCGTTGTTTCTATGCTTCTATAAAAGAGTTCTTTTTAAATATTTCTAAAATTTATTTATTTTGTTTATGTGTTCTGCCTGCATGTATGTCTATGCACCACAGGCATCATATCCCCTAGAACTGGAGCCATAGATTGGTTGAGCCACCGTGTGTGTGTGCTGGGAAGCAAAATTAGGTCCTCTGCAAGAGCAACAAGTGCTATGAACCACCGAGCCATCTCTACAGGCCCATAAAAGAGCTCTTGACTCCTAAGACTAACCTCCACCATTAATAGTACCTCCTTAGCTTTAAATAAAATATGATGTAGAACATTTCTCTAGAAATGTGAATAACATGTTAGACATTGTGTGAAATTCTCTCTCCTGATATATGTAAAAAGAGTTGTAGGCAGCCCCAAGAAAACTGGAAAGTCTCCAAAAGTGATTCACAGGGAGTAGGTAAAGATGAGAATTGTTCTTGGTGTTCAATGCCAAGTGACAGTAGCATGCATTTCAATTGATTTTACATTTATCTGACGCTTGTGTTGAGAAATCTATCTCCTCTTCCCACAAAACCCATAGGATGCAAGAAAAGGCTTTTAAGCTATCTGACAAGAGAATGTGTAGCTTCTCATAATTGCTCATTCATACATTGACTTTACAAACACACTGAACATTTAGTAAAGAAATGGATTTCAGAGGAAAACAAAATTCTTTGTGCTCAAATCACTGCAGTCTTAAGAGGAGAAAAATATACAAAATAAATACACCTATCAAGTTATTACAGACATGATTTGTCCTGACAGAAGGAAGTATTTGAGTAAGAAAAATTTCCTATATTTTCTTGTTTTTTATTAGCATGTATAAACTATACATAATAATGTGTTTCATTATGACCTTTCTCTACATGTACATAGTGCTGTTTTGATAATATTCACCTCATCATTAGCCTCTTGTTGTCCTCCCACTCCCCCTGATCCCCTTCCTCTTCCCAACTCTTCTTCTTTCCACTTTCATGATCTTTTTTTTACTTTTGATGACCAAATAAGTTTAATTAGGATTGCTTAAAGGAGCATGAGTGAAGGACTGCATACAGGAGCATGGACAACTTATCACTTACTACACCATTAAAGAAAATGCCTCCCTATCTTGGCCCAAGCTGTGCCAAGGGCCATGTCTGGGTCCATAGTCCTGCTACAGCTTGGGTCTGTGACTATGTCCATGGTCTGTGTTAGCATAGGGGGTTATTGGAAGCATGCTGTGCTGAGCCAGCCCTGCCTTTCACTGGTCCTGAGATAGCTGGCCCTGCCTCTTGCTGGATACTGAAGCAGGAAAGCTGGTCCTGCACCTCAGGGGAGAGCACCCCCACCTCCACCCCTGCACTTGGGAAAGATGGCTCTACCCCTCACCACAGGCATGCAACTCACCTGGGCAGTACACTAGAGCTCACCTTGTGGTCAGAATGCAGGTGATTCAGCCCTGAAGGTGTGAGAGCAACAGAGCTGACCCCATCCCCCCCTCATCTGCCATGTGGTGTCATGAGTGAGGGAAAGATGCCCTCTTGCCTCCACCCCTTGCTACTTATGGCAGATGAGAGAGCTGGTCCAGGGATCACAAGAGTGAAAGAACTAGCCCTGCCTCTTACCAGCTATAGTATACAGGAGAACGGGCCCTGCACCTCTCCTGGGCAGCACACTAGAGCTGACACTGTTGTAGGGGGGGATGCAGGTGACTCAGCCCTAAGGGCGTGAGAGAAGAGCTGACCTCACCCCACCTCTTGTATGCCACCTACAGTAATTGGGAGAGAGGGCTCTGCACCTCACCTGGGCAAAACAGTAGAGCTGGCCTTGGTGGTGTGAGTGTGGGTGACTCGAATTTGAGGACCTGAGAGCAGAAGAACTGGCCCTGCTCCTGGCTTCAGGCTGCATTGGGTGAGCTAGCCGAGGCAGTGCTCGAGAGCTTGCATGGGTAGTAAAGATGAGGAAAAACTGGAAGGCTGACCAACCCAGCTAGCACCAAGGCCCAGAAGCAGAGCTGTGAGTTGGCTCATGCTAACATCCACCTCATCTATGAACTGTTAGAGCACGTGAAGGGGACGAACCTACAGATCCAAAACAGCAGGATCTCCACAACACAGGACAACAACAGGATATCCAAGAGGAGCCCCAGCGAGAGCCCATTATCGGTGTTGTAGCAGAAACCAGAGGCCTCTAGCCGGATCAAAGACTTATGGCAAAGAACATTTGCAAGTAAAGATAAATAAACTAAAGGGTAAACTGTGTAACTCAACAGGCCACACTACAGCTTCCAAGAAAAGAGTCTTCTCTTTTTGTTGTTTATTTTTGTTTTTTGGGTTTTTTGTTTTGTTTTGTTTCTTTGTTTTGTTCAGTTTTTGGTTTATCTTTTAAATTTGATTTTGATTTGGGGGGAGGTTGCAAGAGCAGATGGATGATGTGAGGGGACAGGGAGATAAGTGGGATTGGAATGCATGATGTGAAATCCACAAAGAATTAATAAAAGTTAAAAAATAATGTCACTGAAATAGCCTGTCAAACTAGTGGAAACGCATGAACTATGGACCAATAGCAGTGGAGTCCCCCATGGTACTGGACTGGGCTCTCTGGATACTGG
>LZPO01057484.1:2641033-2653779 GCA_001675575.1 Neotoma lepida
AGGCCACAAGGGTGGGGAGTGGACCCAGGAGGACTGGGAAGCGAGTGTGATCAGGATTCATGATGTGAAATTCCCAAATAATAATAATCAATTAAAATTATGAAAAAGAAAAACAGGACAGAATCACACTTTAGATCCTTCTAACAGCCCAATGTGATTCTTACATGTGGGCAAAGACCAGCAAGGAGGGAAAGAAAAGGATGAGTGCTCAGTATTCCTTCAATTAAAGTCAATTTTGACTACTCTGTAGATACCTGCTTTCTCTTTTTTTTCTGCTGTGTTCCCCAGAAAGTAAAATCATTCTTATGACTTCAACCTCACAGTGTCATAACTTTATACTCAATGTGATGCTCCCAATTCAGAGGTCCCAAGCGAGGAAGCTGACTGGCTTGAGTTAGGGCTGTCTGTTGAACCAACTACCAGGATACTGTAAGGTTGTTTTTCATGGCCCACTCCTAACTCCTAACTCATACTATTACAGAGTGAGAAAAGAGCAATTACTTTTAAAAGGGACAGCAAATAAAAAGTTAAATAAAAAGTAATGTGTCTATAAACTTACTGTCCAAAAATAGAATAATGTTCAATATCTTAGGGAATACCAGTATGTGATAATAATAAGTAGCCATTAAATTTTAAATTATGTTCTATAAATTTAATAAGATCTCAATAAATGCCAGTATATTTTGTCTGGAACTAGGCAAGCTGACTGTAGAGTTAAATTAGAAAATAGATAAGAATAACTCAGCAAAGCCTGAAAAATAATAAAAGCAACCAAGAATGACAAGTGCGGCTATTATTGAAACATATTTATAATGGCACAATAATTTAGAAATATAGAACTGGTCCATAACCAGAAATACAAATGTAATTGAATAGTCCCAAGATAGAGTGTAAAAGTACACATGGTGATTTAGCATGTGACAGACCCAGCATCTGAAGCCCATTGGGTGAAGTTGAGCTTGTTTTAAATAGAATAAGGACAACTGGGTGAAAACGTGAAATTGGCTATGTACTTCATGATGTGCACTGAAATCAACTCCAAATGGATCAGTGATTTAAAACTTTGAAGATAGGGCTGGGCATGGAGGCTCAGGCCTATAATATCATTACTTGGGAGAATGAGGCAGGAGAATTTCCATAAGTTTGAGGCCAGCCTGGACCACAATCATGAGTTCCAGGCTAGCCTGAACTACAGTGTAAGAACTTCTCTCAAAATATAAAAATAAAAAAAATTTAAAAATCTAGAGTGAAAAAATAGTGTCTTTATTCTCTGGGAGGAGAAACAACTTTCCCATGATTTATGGAAAGAAAAGTACAAATGTTCTAACATTTTTCATACTGTTAAGCATCATATTCATAAATCTCTCATCATCTCTCCATTTTGTTTGTAAATAAGAGCATTCTGCTTTAGGCTCATCTCTCTATTTCCATTCTCTTATTTCATTCAACTAATCCAGTCCCTTCATTTTGATACCACAATTTTTTTTTCTCTTTCACTTTGGGAGAGTCAATCATGTTACTTCTCAGCTGTTTCCCTCCTTTTGTATATGGTAGTTCCCTCTGCTATATGCTTTCTCTTACCACACTTTCGGCTATACATGGCCAACCATGGCACAAAAAACTTAAATGGAAAGTCCAAAAATAAACAACTCATAATGTTTAAGTTGCATGTCATTCTAAGTAGTGTGATGATGTTTAGCATTGTCTGACTCCATTCCAGAATGCACATTATTCATCCCCTTATCCAACATATCCATGCTGTGATATGCTACCCACATATTAGTCCCTTGGGAGCCTTGGCTCTGAAATTAACTGTTGAAGTGTCACAGTGCTTGTATTCAACTAACTCTTTTACTTGGTAATGGCTCCAAAGCACAGTACAGATGCTAAGAGCTTGGATATGCTAAAGAGAAGCCAAAAATTCCTTCCTTTTTTGGGCCCTTCTTGTTACCTAGCCTCTCTGGGGCTGCAGATGATGGTTACCTTTTACTTTAGAGTTAGTATTCACTTATGAGTGAGAACATACCTTGTTTGTCTTTCTGAGTCTGGGTTACCTCACTCAGGATGATATTTTCTAGTTCCATCCATTTGCCTTCAAATTTCCTGATGTCATTGTTTTTTCACTGCTAAGTAGTACTCCATTGTGTATATGTACCACATTTTCTTTATCCATTCTTCGATTGAGGGGTAGCTAGGTTGTTTCCAGGTTCTGGCTATTATGAATAATGCTGCTGTGAACATAGTTGAGCATGTGTCCCTGTGGTATGATTGAGTATCTTTTGGATATATGCCCAAGATTGGTATAGCTGGGTCTTGAGGAAGATTGATTCCCAATTTTCTGAGAAACTGCCATATTGCTTTACAAAGTTGCTGTACAAGTTTGCACTCCCACCAGCAGTGGAGGAGTGTTCCCCTTACTCCACATCCTCTCCAGCATAACTTGTCATTAGTGTCTTGATTTTAGTCATTCTGACAGATGTAAGATAGAACCTCAGAGTTGTTTTGATTTGCATTTCCCTGATGATTAATGATGTTGAACAATTCTTTAAGTGTCTTTTGGCCATTTGAGATTCTTCTGTTGAGAATTCTCTGTTTATATCTATACCCCATTTTTAATTGGATTATTTGGTATTTTTATGTCTAGTTTCTTTATATATTTTGTAGATCATCCCTCTGTCAGATGTGGGATTGGTGAAGATCTTTTCCCATTCTGTAGTCTGCCGTTTTATATTATTGACAATGTCCTCTGCCTTACAGAACCTTTTCATCTTAAGGAGGTCCTATTTATTAATTATCAATCTCAATTTCTGTGCTACTAGTGTTTTATTCAGGAAGTCTTCTCCTATGCCAATGTGTTCGAGGCTACTTCCCATTTTCTCTTCTATCAAGTTCAGTGTAACTGGATTTATATTGAGGTCTTTGGTCCTCTTGAACTTGAGGTTTGTGCAGGGTGATAGATACAGATCTATTTGCATTCTCCTGCATGCTGACAGTTATGCCAGCACTATTTGTTGAAGATGCTATCTTTTTTTCCATTGTATATTTCTGGCTTGTTTTATCAAAATTAAAATGTCCATAGGTGTGTAGATTTACCTCTGGGTCTTCAATTCAATTCAATTTGTCTGTTTTTATGCCAATACCATGCAGTTTTTATTACTACAATTCTGTAGTACAGTTTGAAATCAGGGATAGTGATACCTTTGGAAGTTCCTTTATTTTTTTTTCATATGAATTTGAGTATTGTTCTTTTCAGGTCTGTAAAGAATTGTGTTGGAATTTTAATGGGGATTGCATTGAATTTGTAGATTGTTTTTGGTAAGATGGCCACTTTTACTATGCTAATCCTACCTATCCATGAGCATGGGAGATCTTTCCATCTTCTGATATCTTCTCCAATTTCTTTCTTCAAAGACTTGAAGTTCTTGTCATACAGGTCTTTCACTTGCTTGAGTTACCCCCAAGATATTTTACATTATTTATGAAGGGAGATTGTAGCTGGAAGGTTTCTCTGGTCCTGCCCAGCCTCAAGGTCCCTCAGCCACTTATAAAATAGTCATCCAGAGGCTTAATATTAATTACTAATTGTATGGCCTATGGCAGACATCTTGCTAGCTAGCTCTTATAACTTAACCCATTTTTATTAATCTATAAGTTGTCACATGGCTGTGGCATTACCAGTGCGCTGGCATCTTGCTGCTCCTTCAACGGTGGCTGGCGTCTCCCTCTCCTCTTCTTTCTTCTCTCTGTATATCTGCTTGGATTTCCTACCTGCCTCTAAGCTGCCTTGTCATAGGCCAATATAGCTTTATTTATCAACTAATCAGAGCATATTCAAAGCATACAGAAAGACATCCCACAGCAAGAGATAGAAAGGAGACTGCTTGATAGGAAAGAAAAGGCTCCAAGTTGTAGCCAAACCTCAAGCTCAGAAAACTACTTTTCATCTCATAGTAGAGTCTCACTTTGAGCTTACCCTAGGTCACCAAGGAGGAAAACCTGTCTGTTCAGGTCTGTGGGCTCTGGTGAACAGCCCTGCCAAAATTCTTTTTTGTTTTCACAATTATGTAATCTATTGAGACATAAAATGAAACAAAACAAAATTCTTTACTCTAAGCTTGATCTAGTTTCCCAGTTAAAACGATTGGAGAGTTAAATTAATTTGACAACCATATGATGTCAGTCCTGTCCAGCACCTACTACTGGACAAAGACCTGTAACATAAAAAAATCCCTGGTCATAATCATAGAAACTCCACAAGGCATTATAGCATAATCAAATGTTATGAAGAGGACAAAAGAGAGATTCTTCACTTTATACCATGTCTCCAAATAAGAACAAGAATTGTAGTCAATATGTCTTCAACACTCACAGCATCACTGAGAGAAATCAGAGCCTGAACCCAGTAGGACTAATGAGGAGCATCAGAACATGAATGAAGCTGGATAGTTGAGCCTGGTGTGGCAGTATATGCCTACAATCTCTGTTACTTGCAAGGGTTTAGGATCTAGTATCCAAGGCTGGCCTAGGCAAGGTAGTAAATTCCAGACCACTGTAGTCCATACAGTGAGACCTAATCTCAAAAAGGGAAAAAAATAATAGAAAATATTTGTTTATTAGCACATTATATGCCTTGATAGGTCTTCAAAATCACTGACATGGGGTTTGAATGAGCAAAGAGAATCTTGGAATTTGAGAAATGGTAGAAATAAAGAGGCTTCAACTGGAAAAGCTACACTTCAACTGGAATGTAGTATGTTTTTTCAGAGTGCTCTTTGGTCCATCAGGAATGATAAAGCAAGTAATTCGGACAGATTTGGGTCACTGATCATAGGGAAAATGCCTACCTGCTTCAGGTTGGAAAAAAACCTGCCTGCTAAAAACCTGGCCAGGAGAGTTAGGATGGCTGTTGGGGAAAAGCATCGGGCCAACTTAAACCTTGGCCTTGTCAGAAATGAACAATGAGACTGGAATCCTGTGTCTGAACCTCTCTGCACCTCTCTTCCTCATTTGTGAAATAAGGAAAATGTATTAAGCCAGTAATTTTCAAATACAATTGTCCCCCTTCTAAGATTCCTAATGGGTGTTTAGAAATGCAGGTAATACAAAAATCCTACTTACACTGGTTTTCCTTATACATAGTATGTATGATAAAGTGTAGAATATAAGTTAGACATAGTAAAAAGTTAATAACAAAATTAATAATAAATAGAACAAGTATAACAATAAATCTTAATAAAATTAATTTGAATGTGATCTCTTTCTTAAAAATATCTGGTTTTGGAAGCACAGATTTTATTTATATTCCTTTCTATATCCATTTATCATTCTAAACACTGTAAATTAAATAAATAAATAAATAAATAAATAAATAAATAAATAAATAAATATTCTCTTTGTGACCTAGAGGTGATAGGAACTGTCAGATTACAAAATAGTAGCAGATCCTTGCCTATTTCTGTTTAGCTCACCTCTCCCAACCTCTGGCTCTCACTTCTCTTGCCCTTTCTTGGTTATTTTAACCTCTGCATAATAGGGACTGAAAGTATCAACCTCAATATTCTGAAAATTAAGAGAAGACCCACTCAAAGTAAACAAAGCTCTCTGAACCATTGAAATTCCAATAGCTCTTTTCCCTTTGACAGAGCTCTTTCTCAGGTCATAGGCTGAGAAACCAGTGAATCTGTAAATCAACACTTGGGTCTAAAGACCAAGTGATGGTCTGAACACACTGGTGCAGGGGCTTGTGAACATCATTAACCACTTTGACTGTATAGATCTCCAAGGCCCCTAAGCTCATAGTCACTGTGGCTGACTCCCTTGTACCTCCACCTTGACTGGGGCCTTTCAGTTCCTCTTGCCACACTTGGAACATTATGCAGGCTATCACAGAGGCCAGTGACTGAGTGATCAGTCTCAGGGAAGGATATTGACAAAGCAATTGCAAGGTTGGTGCTACATACTCTTGGAGAATTAAGGTAGAGCCCGGTATAGAATTGAAGCTAGAAGGTGAAGGTTAGTCCTGGCTTTCAGTAGGTAGTAGTGACCAGGCTTGAAGAGGCCATTACAGGCATACTGAAGTATTGGGCTTGCTTCTCAGTCCACTTGAGTAGCTCCATATAAATCCTATGCAGGCAGGCTTTAGCCACTGCCTCATTGAGCTTCTTAGGCAGGAAGTGAGCCCCAACTAGTTATTTGTCTGAATGGTTCCACAGCTCTCAATCTGTGCATTACCTTAGTGTGGCCCATGGCACAAACCAGGTTGACCATCCAGCCCACAGTCAGGTGAATGATCTAGTGTTTAATTCAGGAAGTAGTGGACCACCTGTGGCTTGATGTCCACCTTCAACATTATTCAACAAATGTTCAACAGTGTCCTTATTGAGGCATTTCACATCAATTTCCAAATCCAAATGTCCAATGTTTCACACAATGACATCATCCTTTATCTATCCAAAATACTGTCCAAAGTGAGTTCCAGAACAGCTGGGGTTGCAGAGTGAGGTCTTGCCTCAAAAACAAAAACAGAAAGTGCTGGCCTAGAATGCCATCAAGACAACCTAGGGTGGGGACAAACATGTTTTCCTCCTTACAGGCTTCATTCATGGTGGTCACATCACTGCCCTCCATGGAAGCCTTCCTGTAGTGCATTGATAGGATCAATCTCATTAATGATGACTTGAGCCTCAAGGCCTTTCAGGACCTGTACACAGACCTTGCCCACATTGCCATACCCTGATACCACCACCATCTTGCCTTTAATCAATATATCTATGGCCTGCTTAATGTAATCTATGAGGGAGTCCAGTCATCCACAGAGGTTGTAAAACTTGCTATTTGTAATGAAATCATTGATATTGATGGCAGACACTTTTGGTCATCATCTTATAGAGGCTGTGACCCTGATTCTTGTCTTCTCAGAGATGCCTTGGATGCCTAACAGAAGCTGTGGGTACTTGATGTGACTGAGGTTGGTAAGGTCACCATCATCATCCAGAATCATGTTGGAGAGTCTGTCCTTTAAAATGTGGTATCTGCTCAATGCGCCACAGGTTCTCTTTACCTGCTTCACTCTTCTAGTCATACACTGGAGTGTTAGTCTTGGCTATCATGATCCTGAGTAGAGAAGATGTTGATTCTGTATCACAACTCAGAAATCAGGACCACCAGAGTCTCAGTGAGAACAATTTCCACAGTCACCTGCAGGTCTCTAGTAGTGCAGCAGTGGCTTGGAGGTTGAGTATATCTCCCTTATGCACATGTAATCTGGCATGACATTCTTGGCAATGTCCAGGACCTTTCACTTCCAGGCAAGCAGAATGATCTGTGTGAGTTTGTAGCGCAGTTTATCAGCCATACTGGCAGTGCTTCCTATCAGAATGATGGATTCAGGAGAAGTGAGCTGGGTGCTGTAGGGCAGTCTCTTCAACTATATTATACTCTAGATCTCAGCAACATCAACATATGTTTTTTCCCTTTCCTTATTAAATCTGAAACTTTCTTACCCTTTCATTTAAATGAAGACCATTATAACTTCTCTTTGGCATATTAGGATTGCTATTATCACTACACTCATGCTTCTAGGATACAATTAAGTAAAATAAATGTTACCTGAATATGAACACTGATATTCCATGGCAGTTGATCTAATAGGTGCAACTAATGGGCAAGCAGATTATAGAGCATGGATATGCTGGGCAAAGGAATGACACATGTCCTTCATGGAAAAGTGCTAGACTTTCTTCACATTACTCAGAATGGTATGGGATTTAAAACATAAGCTATCTGTTTCTGAGATTTTCCATTTAGTTATTTTAGGTCCTGGTTAGCAATAAATAACTGAAATTCCAGAAAGGAAACTTTAAGTAAAGGTGAATTCCTGTAGTATTACGTGGAACACTCTACCCTATGGAGTACCTGAGCCCAGAAGGGTCTCATGGCCCTGGAACTGCACCTCCTACCTCTCCCACAGCAACAAGTCTGCTCTGCTCTATTTATGGGAGCTACTTCAGTAGTTTTCTTTGAAGGATATTTTTAGCAGCAAAATAATGTTGGACAATCACTTAACTAAACTAAAGTAGGAGTTAACAAGAGAACATTACAGTTAAGCTGTACTGGCTAAACCATGTCAGCAGGAGAGAGGGGTACCAATCTGTTTGCTGTTCCTCTCTGAATTGTGTGAGAATCCACACAAAAGGGTACTCATGAAAGAAGTAAAGAGTTGTCACATGATCATGTCATTTTGGGCTGCGTGGGCAACAGGGAAGTGAAGCTAGGGAGACGAGGTGGCAGAGAGGGTAGCCAAAGGAATCTGTAACAGAAGAAGACTACCAATTGGCTGAGGTGGGCTGAAGGCAAGTATGAGATACATAATCGGCGCAGCACCAACCCATCTGCTTTCTCCCATCAGTGGAAGAATGGACTGTTTCTATAACCTGAACACTCATTCCTAGGTCTGAAAGCAGATTCACAAATATAAAATCTATCATTATAATGCTGAAATAAAGGTTTACAAATTCAATTCCCAAAGAGTCAAAGCCCTCTCTTAAATGAAAGTCCATTGGTCACATAACAAACTCACTTTTCACAGGGGTCCACACACTAAGGCCCCTGTAGAAAGTTGTCTCTCAGTTGGCAGTTAGCTATCATCATGTGAGGAGAATTGGAAAATTGGCGATATATTTTTCTAGCATGAGAAAGTAACATCTGTTTATCAGTTCAAATTCCTGAGATAGCGTTTGCTTTGTTCAATATTATTTTTCAATTCTGTCTGCTTCTAATAGAGACATAAATACTCAGTGCTGAAAACTGAATTCAGAGGATAATTACTGGATTAGTATTAAGTTGCAATTACAATAATTTAATGATTTCAATTACTTTGACTTTCTCTTTGACAAGGATGACTGAAACAAATTGAAATTGGAACTGATAGGTCATGTAGAGGTAAGATTATTGGACAGCATTTTAGATGGAAATATTCAGTCCCAAATATGCCTCATTACAATCACAGCCACAGAGTACTGCCAATCTTTCCTTATAGAAAGGAGGTTGGCACATCTTTTCTCAGTCAATAACATTCATTGTATTCTTCTAATTTCCAACAAAATGCTATGTAGGAAACAATAGATCATTATCCAATATAATAGTGTTTCAACAGCTGCTTCCAAGATGATAGATTGAATAAAGCAATCCCAATTCAAACCCTGGCTTCTCTGAAGATCCAGAAAAGAAACACGTGCATTCTCTAGGTCTCCAAGACCCACATCTTGCTCACATCTTTCTAAAATTCTTCCATGTGAAATATGTAAAGTTCCTCCCTCCGTGTTTTACAATGCCCAAAACAAAGTAAAAAACCACTCCTCTCTCAAAAAATAAAAGGAAAAATCCCTCACAATGCAGGAAAAACCATATTATTTAAAGAGGAAAAGAGAGTTATGTTTTCAGCATTAATAGAGTATCTCTGTTTACAGATCCACATGACTTCCAGGCTTGCAATCAACTCTGACAAGTTTCTGAGCATGTCTAAGTTCCAATCATTCTCAACCAGGAGTAATTTTGCTCCTTAAGGGACACATTTTCCAATCCTTGGAGTCATTTTCTGTTTTTAAAACTTGGGAATGCTGTACTACATAGAGGCTAAGGATGCTCTTAAACATGGTACAGTGTAGAGTATGGACACCATGACAAAGAATGATCCAGTCCAAAATGCCATTAGTGTTGAAGTTAAGGAGTCCCACCTAACCCAGCTCAGTCTTGATACATCATTTGTCAATGATATTTAACCATACTAAATATAGAAGCCCATAATTCACTTCTCTGTGTTATATAGTTGATTCTAAAGCTACGGCATGGTAGAAGAGCAAAAGGTTAGCAGAGGCTGGCAGAGTAGGGTGATTTTAGATTTAATCTTAATGGGAGAGGTGTTGTGTACTAACTTCCCATGAAACCTCTTTAATTTGACAAACAATAATCTGTTAGAACTCTGCTCATTTAAAGAAGCACAACCTGAGACCAAGTGAAGTTTAGCCATATGACCATGTTTCTCCAGATGAGTAAGTAACAAACCGGTGTTCATTACCCGAACTCTTTCCATCCAATGACATTTGAAAAACATAAGCTGGTATATGACTCATGGCCATCACACACAAAAGGAAATGACAGACCTGGAATTAAGATTCCACTTACCAATTTTGTGTTCTCTCCCTTGGCAAAAAATGTTTGTTTCTTTGCTCGCTTGCTTGTTTGAGACAGAGTCTCATTACATAAGCCAGGCTGGTCTGGAACTTTCTATATAGAAAACTTAACCTCCAACTTACAATCCCACTGCCTCAGCTTCCCAAGCATTGAGTTTATGAATATAAACCACCATACATGCATTCAGTGTGTTTTTGTATATAATAGTTTGTATATTGTCTTTCTTCAGAAGATGCCCCTAAGGCACCTAATACCACTTTTCCTTCATGGAAGGAAGGCAGATAATGCCCAGGATCCTTCTCAAACATAATCAGCCATCAACTCCAGGCTTTAAAAGTAAGGAGGTCTACTGTTCAAGGTGCAAGAATAGTTGAGAAATAACTTACTCCTCAGTTCTTCCTTAAGGTAAGTTTGAAGTACTCTCTGAAGCATCACTAGAAATGGCACTCTGACTTGTCTTACTTCCCCAAGGCCCTCACCATCTTCCCTTGAACACACTTCCTTAAGAAACCACGTATACACAAATCCTTCCCGGATCAGCTTTGAGGCAGTCCAATCCAATAGACAACTTTTGACTTAGTTTGGTGGTTTATACTGATTGCCAATTTGAGAGGGTCTAGAAACCACCTTGGAGACAAATCTCTGGGGATGTCTGGGAGGCATTTTTGAAGGTTAGATTAATTGCCAGACTGAATAAAAAGGAGAAAGTAAAACAAGTACCAGCATTTATCACTCTCTGCTTCCTGAGTTTGGATGCAATGTGAGAAATGTCTTCATGGCCCTGACATCATACCTTTCCTGTGTGTGACCTGAAACTGGTAGCCAAAGCAAACCCTTCCTTCCTTAAGTTGCTTTTGCCAGATATTAAATGAGACAAGTTATTAATACAAGTGATAGTACTAAGAAGTTGGCCTTTAAGATAGTGGTTATAACCTCTGTGTGTGTGTGTGTGTGTGTGTGTGTGTGTGTGTGTGTCTATGTCTGTGTCTGTGTTGGCTACTTTTTTATTGCTATAAGGAGACATTATGACCAAGGAAACTTACTATAGAAGAAAGAGTTTGGGGGGGTCTTGCTTATAGCTTCAGAGGCTGAGCCCATGACCATTATGTCAGGGAGCATGGCAGCAAGCAGGCAGGCATGATGCTGGAACAGTAGCTGAGAGCTTACATGTTCAGATAGCAACCATGAGACAGACAGAGAGCCAACTAGAATAACACTCCAAGTGACATACCTCTCCCACAAGGATATACCTCCTAATCCTTTGCAAACAGTTCCACCAACTAGGGACAAAATATACAAACATTTGAGCCTGTGGGGACCATTCTCATTCAAACCACCACATTGATTCTCCCTCCCTGCATCTCTCTGTGCAAATATATACAATTATTATATTATATTGCATTTATTATTCCAGCCTGGCCATGTACTAGAAATCCTCCTGCTTCAGCTTCTTGAGAAATGGGATTACAGGAATGTACTAGCATGCCCAGCTGTGGAGAAGGGGACTCTTCTCTTGCTAGTAAGAATGAGAGTCTTATAATGGTGTCACACAATATCAGCTAGTTTGTCCTTCAACTTTCTGCTATATGAGGGTTAAATATGAAGATCTTCACCAGAAACAAAACCCTGGTACCTTGATCATGAACTTCCCAGCCTCCAGGCCTGTGAGAAAATAAATTTCTGTTATTTATACATTTCCCAGTCTTGTGTATTTTGTTACACCAGCACAAAAAAAAAACACCTAAATCAATTGATTGGGAAGACTTGGAAAGATGTAAAAGGAAGAGGGGCATCAATGACAGTGGTAAGTAAGGTCAGAGAAATAGGGTGTACCCAGGGTAAGTCTAACTAAGGAGTGTAAATATATTCTGTGAGCAATAAGAATTAATGATTTTTCAGTAAAGGAGAACATTCTTCATGAAGTTGAATCAGCTACATTACATTAATAAACCTTACCTGATACTAAACATAATTTATTGGACATTTTCCAAGTGCATTGCTTAGTAAGGGGGAACTTGCAAGTACAGCACAGTGTAATAGAAGAAAATGAAAAATTCTTAGGTGTTGATTACTTTCTGCATACAAAAGAGTTTTTGTGCTTTAGAAATACAAGAATAGATCAAATGACTATGAATCGAAATTACAGCCAACCATGAAAAGGACTCTTGCTTCCTGGTGGCTAGGGTCACTTATTATATAAAAAGAAATATTTGTTTCTGTAACAAGCTAATTTTTAGCATGAAACAAAACTATATGATATCTCATAAAAATATCTTTTTGTTTTATTATTAAGTATTTCCTACTACTTACCATGTGTCTCAGTTAGGGTTTCTATTACTGCAAAGAGACACTATGACCATGGCAACTCTTACACAGGAAAACATTTAATTGAGGTGGCTTACAGTTCAGAAGTTTAATCCATTATCATCATGGTGGGATATGGCAGCATGTGGGCAGACATGGTGCTAGAGAGTAGCTGAGAGTCCTACATCTTGCAGGCAACAGGAAGTGAACTGAGTGTCACACTGGGTAAAATTTTAACAAAGAAGACCTCA
>LZPO01057484.1:2653854-2680456 GCA_001675575.1 Neotoma lepida
CATTAGTGCCACTCCCTTTGGCAGGGGCATCTTCATTCAAACCACTACACCATGTACTGACAACTAAATAAACTGTTTAAAAGTTTATAGTAAACTTAAATATTGTCCTAAGTTTCTTCTCTAATTGTTGTGATAAAATACCCTGACAAAAGCAACTTAGAGGAAAAAGGGCTTATTTTGGCTCACAACTACAGGTTACAGTCCATCATTATGGACAAGTCAAGTTATTAGGAACTAGTCATATTCAGAACACAGAGTGAGAATAAATAGATGCAGGACTCCTTGTTCTCAGCATCCTCTCTATACTTTCACAACTAGACCAGGATCCCCTGCCTAAGGAATGGTACACCCCACAATGGGCTATTTCTTCCCACATCAATTAAGATAATCAAAACAATCTCCCCCAGACATACACACAGGCCAATCTGATCTAAGCAATACCACACTGAAACCCTCTTCCTAGGTGATATTAAAAAGTAATCATCATAATCATCAAAATAGTTTTATGGTTTTTAACTCCATTATATATGTACATGTAATTAGAAAGGAGTTCCCTACAACGTTAAATCCTAGTTGGAGGCCTAAAAAGCAAGTTATTAATGACAGTCCATTAGAAATTCTGTTGATTTTTTTAATTGTTTAAAGTGTTCCAAAAGAAATTAGAACATAGAAGGTTTGGTCTATACTTAGTAGATATTATTGTAATTCAACTTTAATTTAGCATCTATTGTCAATAAACTTTTATTTAAAAGAGCTATATAATAATTACTTTATACTTTTCAGACCAGAAGATTCATTGCAATTATTCATCGATGTACTAAATTTCCATACAAAATCAATCATAGGTAGTATATAAACTAATGAGTATGCTATGTCTGAATCAAACTTTATGGACACTAATCATTGGTTTTCATTGTACTATTATACAACACAAATTATTTTTTTATTTCTAAAATTGTTTAAAAGAGTAAAAAGAATTTTTACGTCACACATATAGCATACAAAACAGATAGTATAAAGCATATGACTTGAGAGTCTGGTGTCCAAATGGTCTGAATCATAGTCTATGGGTGCAGATAATTTATTTGAGAAGTGGCTCAAGGAAGGAAGATTAAGTAAAGGAGCCTGAGATAGGGGAGGCATAGTGTGTAGAGAAGAGATAAAGGAAGAAGGAGAGAGAAAGAAAAAGGGAGAGGGCAGGAAAAAGGCAGTAAGTGGTATGTTACTTGAGTAGGAGAAACTAGTAGCACGTGTCTCTGAGATGTGCTTCTGAAGGATGAGAGGCCAGTGTTGTTACCTATCAACTATAGTTCCCTTCCTTCAGGTGGTCCTGGAGTTGCTTACAGATCACAGTCTGACTAGTCCAACAATGGCTGTATCCCAATGTAAAGTCCAAGGATCCAGTAGTTGTTCAGTCCACAAGGCTAGATGTTTCAGCTTGTCTTCAATATATGTTGGAATCCTGAAGAAGTAGGTTGTTAAACCAGTGAAGAAATGAACTTGCCAGCCATGGTGAGGGAAAGAATGCAGAGAGTGAAGACCTTCCATCTTCCATGTCCTTTATATAGGCTGCCACCAGAAGGTATGGCCCAGATTAAAGGTGCATCTTCCCACTAAAACAGATCTGGACTTAGGGTGGGTCTTCCCACTTCAAATGATTTAACGAAGAAAAAAATCCCTCACAGGTGTACTCAGCTGATTGGATTTTAGTTAATGCCAAATGTAGTCAAGTTGACAGCCAAGAATAGCTATCATACCTACCTATAAGTAATTAAAACTCCATATATGTTGAGAAAACATTAAAGCATAAAAGTCAAGGGTAGTTGTCATGGTTTGAATAGGAATGACCCCTCCATAGGCTCTAGATGTGTATAAGAGACAGGAAAGTCAAGGGTAGTTGTCATGGTTTGAATAGGAATGACCCCTCCATAGGCTCATATATGTCAATGCTTGGTCATTAAGGAGTGGAACTACTTGACAGGGATTACTAGGTGTGACCTTGTTAGTGGAAATGTGTCACTGGGGGTGATCTTTGGAGTTTCAAAAGTCCAAAGCAAGCCCAGTGCCTCTCTCGTCCTGCTGCCTTCTTCCTCTCCTTCCTAATGTAGAGCTCTGTTTCTCCAGGACCATGTCTGCCTGTGTGCTGCCATGCTCCTCACCATGACAATAATGGACTAGACTTCTGAAACTGTAAGCCAGCCCCAATTAAATGCTTTCTTTTTATAAGAGTTGCCATGGTCATGGTGTCTATTCACAGCAATAGAACACTACGTAAGAAAGAAGTACAAAAATTCAAGATGGAATGCTTCTGGCCAGCGTGGGGACTTTCCACAAAATAGCACTTAACCAGCACAGATAGACCAAGGCAATGTAGTACAGGGAACAAAGAATGGATGTCATAGCTGACAATAATCTTTATTTTTATGATATTCTATTTCTTGTGAGTCTAAGTTCACAAATATGAGGGGATTAATATTTTGAAAATTATGTTGCTTACAGTCTGTACATCTAAACATCCAGAAGAAAGCCAATATCCTAAGGGTCTTTAACCAACTGGCCACATATTGGGAAGAAAATGTTGGTCATGAATTACAAAACAAAAAACAAACAAACAAAAAAAAAAACTAAAACCAAAACTTGCAACTACTAGTCTGAGTGGACCAATATAGAATGCTCTTGAGAAGTTCCTAAGTATAAATGAGTTTGGTTTTAAAGTGAGATCACCAATAGTAGAGAGTGCATTGTTCATTCAATGAAGTCTCAACAGTTCTTTCTGGGAGGAAGCACAGTAAAATGATGTGAGTCTTAGCCTAGTCATTTACTCAAAAATAAATGAGGGTAGATAGTACTGTCTCAAATTGAGCTAGGGGATACACTTAAGGGTGGGCAAAGCATATGCAGAAAGAAAACTCTTCCTCAATAGGAGATATTACAAAAAGGCAGTAGGAAATGAATAGTGAACGACTGCTATTTTTTTTTTTGCCCACATTTATTAACCTCTATAGTAAAACGGCGCTCATCAAACCTTTAGATATACTCTTGAGCCATCCCATCAAAGACAAATCTTGGACAAAGTCCAATGGCTACTTCTGACTGGATTTCAGCCCTTGTAATAACACTGGAGCCTCTTAACTATGGTCAGTATACGTAAAGGTTTTAGCCATGGACTGGTTCAGTGCTGTGGTGGCTTGAATGAGGACTGTTCCCCATTGGCTCACATATTTCACACTTGGTCCCCAGTTGGTGGTGCAATGTTTGGGGAGGCTTATGAGGCATGTACTTGCTGGAGGAAGTACAACACTGGGGACAGGCTACTCCCAACTTGCTTTCTCTCTGTGTCATGTTGGTGGTTGAGGTTGAGGTCAGCTTCCTACTCTGGTCACTATGGCTGCTGCTGTGCCTCCTTACCATCATGTCCTTCTGGAACCATAAACCCAAATAAGCACTTTCTTCTCTAATTTCCCTGGGTTATTATGTTTTCTCACCACAACGGAAAAGTAAATAATATCAAAATTGATACCATGGAGTGGGATATTGGCTGCGAAGAACCTAACTGTGCTGATTTTGAAGGAATGTGGAAGACTTTGGAACTGTGCATTAGAAAAACAGTTGAATCCTGTAAGCAGGACATGAAGGGCTATTATAGTAGGAGCCTGCAAGATGACAGTGCTGACAGCAATGTGGAAAGTAGCGGTTTCAGAGGGAAACAATATTAGTAACTGGGTTATAGGCCACTCTCGATATATTTTGGCGAAAAAAGAAAAAAAAAGTTGTTTCTCATTCATGTCCCGATAACTGAATTAAAGTTAAATGAAAAGGTAATAAACTAGCATCTTCATGGAGGAAATTTCAAGTCAGCATGCCATTGACCCTATGGTGGGGTTATTATTGCTAATGCTTATGCAAGTCTACACTGAAAAGCAGCAGAGAAACCTAAAATGTATGGTTTGGAGAAAAAAGGAGCACTAGGAAATTTAATGCTGCACCCATGGTCTGTGCTTCAAGACAGGCTGTACTTGTTAAGGAGATTAGTTAAGGAGAGGCCTCCTGCTCTGCCCTCAGTACAAGACCCCACACAGCTAAACTTCCAACCTGTGAAAAGAGACCCTAAAGCATTATCTGTCCCTACAAAGCAACTGAATAAAAAAAGCTGCTCCTATGATTCAAGGGGGGCAGGATCCATCCCAATCTGGCAGGTGAATCTGGCAGTGTCATCCATGTAGTACTGGCTTTAGAGGCATGGAGGATACGAGAGCAAAGGGGTCATGGATTCTTCCTCCATGGTTTCAGAAAGCCACTGAGGCCAGGCAGTGTGTGCTAGGGGCGTCCTAACATAATGGCCTCAAGAAGGCAGGAAGTACTAAAAGGACGCTGCAGGAAGCAGTGAGAGTGAAGCCTTAGCTGCACTTCTAGCAGGCTCCTGGCAATTATCCATGCTGCTGATTTGGAGATCATACTTCAAGTATGAAGGAAGGAAAGAAAGGAAAATGCCATAAAGCTCATGAGCCCTATCTGGTATAAGCACCCCGTAGTTGAAACTGGGCAGAGGTCTAATCACTGTGTCGTATGTATGTCTGCTCCTGGTGGCAGTGAAAAGCTTAAGTATGACAAACAAAAACCTCATGTGCTTAAATGTTTCACCTCTAGGCACAGATTAAAATCAAAGGTTTTCTGTAATCATGCCTTTTGAAAAATCCTTCTCTCTTATAGCAGCATGAATGGAGTATCAAAAACTCTAATTCAGGCTTTGAGTCTGATCAAACCTGAATTTGCTTGCAGAATTACACTATCAGCTGAATTCATGGGACTTTCCAGGTGCTTGACATGAGGGAAGGCAGGTGACCTTGACAGAGTGCAATCACAGTATTTGAAGCACTCTTAAGGTTCCTATAAGTTTCCAAATCCCTATGAAAGTACCTCCCAGGGAATTCCATGGGACTGCAAAGTAGATATCCTTTCTTTGCTTCAAGGAAGTTATTTCCTGGCTGAATTGTGCTTTGTTGTAGAACAAAGTTAGTGATTCATATCTTATCAATTATTATCACTAGGCTAATTGACATAATCAGAGTCTAGTTTACTATGGGCAGAGACTGAGTAAGAAATCAAACTAGGGAACTGAAGGCTCATACAAAAGAACTATCAGAATTCATTAAATTATGTGGGCAAATATTAATTGTATACTTTTGGAAAAAGAGTGAACATGCTAACTCAAACAGAAGACTATATAAAGGAAGACTAGAAAAAAATTACAAAAAAAAAACCCATGTATTATGGGAATGCTTGAGTGTAACTATAGGAAAATATATCCTGGAGTGCTGTCACACTTGTCGGTATTACCATGAATTCAACAACTATAAATGGCAAGGGATATGAACATGCTGAGTTAACAAATATGTCTGTATTAGTATTAGTTTTCCACTGTTACTGCAACAAGTTACAAAAACTCAATGGCTCTATAAAACAATGTGATCCTATGCTCTAGTATTGCTGAAAGCCAGAAGAGGCTGAAATAGGTTTCACTAAGCTGAAATGGAAGCAGAGGCAGGACTGTGATGCTTTCATGAGACTCCTAGGAAGAGTACATTCCCTTGCTTTTTCCAGCTTTCAGTGACAGCGATTCGTCAGTTTGTGCCCCTGCCCCCATCTTTAAAATCAGCATTCATATCACTGTAGCATTTTTTTTCTGTCCTCACATCTCTGACTCTCCAGCCTCCTTATTAAGATCCTTGTGATGACTGCAGGTCCCAACAAATAATCCAAGATAATCTCACAATCCTTAATTTAATCACATTGCCAAAGTCCCTTTTGCCATGTAAGGCAGCATCATAATCACGGATCTCAGAGATTAGGGTTATAATTAACCGTTGAGGTTTCCGACCTTACACAGTCTATCAAGAATAGTTTATTCTTTTCTCTGAAACTATTGACCTCCACTTACAACATCTGCTGTGGAAATTCTGCCATCTTCCTAGACATGGGGCATGTCATCAATTTCTTTTGTAAACCGTCCCACCTGTATTGACATGTCCTTCTTGAATCTTTGCCAATGGTGTAAAGCTTTCATCATACAAAAATATTCCTAAAGCAATATATCCATCCTGAGGAAATCTCTTGCTTTTTATTCCCTCTGTCTATCCAGTACCCTAAAAATCCAAAAGCATAGATCTCATCCAGATTCTGACTGAATTTCTTGATATGGTAGCAGCTTTGAGACATGATTCTCTTTGAGACATATCCTCTTTTCCCCTTGGAAAGCCACTGTTTCTCTGGCAGGCTTTATCTCCTACAGGAGATAACAATGCACCACCACAGTTTGGACAGTCCTGTGGCTACAACATGTCATAGTCTATTTGACCTTTACCTTCCTAGTGATGAGGTTCTGATTGGCAACAAGATGGTGGGTGTGGTCATTTGTATGTGAAATGTCCTCCACAAGATCATGTGTTTGAATACTTGATCTCCATCTGGTGATATTGTTTTAGGAGATTGTGGAACCTTTAGGAGGTGGAGTCTCACTGGAGGAATTCGGTCACTATGAGTAGGTATTGAAGTTTATAGTCCAGCCCAACTTCTTGTCCTAATTCTGCTTCCTCTACAGCAAAGAACTGCTCTTTCCACCATACCTCCTACGCCCTGAGCAAATCCTTCCTCCCTAAGTTGTCACTTGTCCATTATTTGGTCACAACAATGAGAAAAGTTACAGATGTGCTAAATTATCCCATTTTAGACCATGTGTCTTCATGCCACTCCTGGTATGAAACCTCTTAGTTGTGGGAGTACTCTTAGGGAAATATGTAAGGAATCCATGTTTGGAAACATAGTCTTACAGCAATGGCCTCAGCTGAGCCTAGGTAGAGAGCTCTGAAACTCACATTGCACTCTAACTTGTCTTATACTGAGCCAAAGGGGCTGGGTCTTTATATACAACAACTTAAGTGATGTAAGTGTAACCAATATAGGAATGTGACATATTGTGTTAGCCAAAACTTTCTTTTTGTCGAAAACAAAAAGAAAACAAACAAAGAAACTGCCAAGAGCTTCCAGCTACTAGCACAACGTTGATGGAGAGACTGGTGTTTCAGTCTGGAAAAGAAACCTTCACAATCTATAGCAGCATTTACAACCAACATGATGGAAATATCATGAAGAAGTGCCTTGCTCCAGGACTTTGGATGTGGTCTTTTCCTGCTCTCCATTTTGATGTATGACATCTTGGATCCTTACCTAAAGGTGGTGAGGTCTGGCCCTTCTTCTTATCATCTATGACCAAGAATACAATGTGACAAATGAAAAAAAAAGTTCTGAAAAGGAAATAACTATTTTTTTCCTTTTATTGAAAATAGCTTTTTTTCTCACATAATATATCCTGATTACTCCTCCCAGTTTCTTCTTACCCCCACTTCCACCCCCATCTGGATCCACTCCCTTTCTCTCACTAGAAAGCAAACAGGCAAGAGATAATGATATGATATGATATGATATGATAAACCAAAAACTAATATGTCAAAATAGAACAAAGCAAACAAAAAGAAAAGAGCCCAAGAAAAGGCACATAAAACATATACATACACAGAGACTCACTCATTCACACACTAAGACATTCCATAAAAACTCTAAACTAGAAGCCATAATATATATGCAGATGACCTGTAGAGTAAAAAGAGAGAATGTGTGTGTGTTTGTAAAATAAAAAAATTAAAAAAAATCAAGTGAAAATAAAAAGGAAAAAGCTATGACATGACATTATGAGACAAGGAACCTGCAAAGATGCTGTTCGGTTCATTTTCTGTTGGCATCTACTGTTGTACATGCAACCTACCCTTATTGTTTCCCCAGTGAGACTCCCTTAGAGGAAACTAAATTTTCACTTGTAAGTGGTTATCAATTGAAGACAGTGTCTGGATTAGGAATGGAGACACGTGTCCACTTCTTACAGCTCTAGGATCCCATTTGGTGCAAACCCATGCTGTTTTTAAACCCCTACTTGTGCTATTTCATATTCTGCTTAGTCTTTCTTTTCTTCCAACAGGGAAGGAAGGTGAGGAAAATTGTACCTAAAAGAAAGCTTTCTGTGTCCCTGATGAGTAGGCAAAAAGTAGGTTGGACTAAAATTCTCTAAACAGTAGCAGCAACAAAATTTCTAAATGGTCTCCTTTGCTATTTTGAAGTTCATTTCAACCCGAGGACACTATGGTATCAGCTTTGTCCTTGCTGCTACATCCACAGTGCCAAGTTCTCCAGACTTTTAACTGGATGGATTTGTTGAAAATCTAATAACATATTTAATAGGTCACTGAATCAGAGTTCAGTAAGTCAAATGATGTGAGCTATCAGCACACAAAAGTGTGCCAGTGAAGAAAATGGGTCAAAGGCAAAGTGGAGATCAGGACTTTGAACAAAGTCAAGTTTTCTTCATTTCTTTAGAGAACAAGTCATTGGAGAACCCAGACAAATAGATACAATAACTGGGGAGACCTCCATTTTCCTCAGAATTTAAAATATTTTCTCGTTAGTGATCTTGAAGCCTCATTCTATGCTTGTCATGCCTATGAAAAGACATTTAAAACATATTGAAACAGAAAAAGACACAAATAATACGTGAAATAAGCCAAGCAAAAAAGACAAATGCCACATTAATGAGGTTGTATGGACCCTAAATAAGTCAGACTCAGAAAGAGAGGGGATAGTGATTACCAAGAAGAGGGAGATGAGAAGGGGTCAGGAGAAAACTAACACAATGGGCGAACGGTCCAGTGTTTCAGCTAGTCAGGAAGAATAAGATGTACTGATCCACTGAATAAAATGGTGACAATAGCTAACATATGACATATTTTGAAGCTGCCTAAGAGTAGACTTTAAATGTTTTCACCGCAAATAAGTAGTAGTGTGTTAATTAGCTTAATCTTGTATTTCTAAGATGTATATATATATATCAAAACACCACATTATACCCATAAATCAACATAATTATCACTTTTCAATACAGAAATAGAAAAATCATTTCAATCAGTGGTTCTCAACCTGTGGGTCTCAAATCCTTTGAGAGTCACATACCAGATATTCTGGACATCCTATATATACATCGCAATTCATAACAGTAACAAAATTACAGTTGTGAAGTAGCAACAAAAATAATTTAATGTGTGGGGTTACCACAACATGAGGAACTGTATTAAAGGGCTGCAGCATTAGGAAGGTGGAGAACCACTGTTCAAACACTATATTACAAAGTAAAATTTAAAAGAATGCCAGTTTTCTGATTGCAAATGGTTTTCTTATTTTTGGCAATTTCATGAAAGTATACAGTATCAGTTCTGACACATTCATACAATATATTTTGATTAGAGTCACCTATTATTCTCTCTCATCTCCCTTTACCTCTTGCTGATCTCCTTCTTTCCAAGCAGTTTTCATTCTGCTTTCATGTCTTTTCATTAATGATCTCAGTATAAATAACAGAAAGGAAAAGATGAATGAAACTTTCCATGAGAAACCAAGAAGTGGGAGTTTAGCTCCAAATGAAGTACTAACCAAGTATGCCCCCAAATTCTGAATATTATCTCTACACCCCCACATCTAATAAGGAGGACATAAAAATAAAACAACAACATGACAAGATAAAAATAGTAATAATACAAAGTCTACTTAAAGAAAATTGGAAATTTAACAGACCTTAGAAACTAAGATCTAGTAAGAGAACAATAGAAACAGAATTGGAGAGATGTCTGCTTAAAGTGAAACAACAATGTATGCAGGCAATAATTGATAGAAAGGAAAGATAACATATGAGCATAGTGTATCCAAGGGAAGTCCTGGATGAAGTCATTGAGCTGGAACTACATTCTATGCTAGCATTGGGCGTATGGTCCATAGGTACAGAGATTGCCAGTATTACAGAAAATATGTAATCGAGAAAATTGGGTGAACTATTTGTTACTAGAGGAATGACAAGACAAAAGAAACTACATATGAGGTTGATTATTAGAACCCAAATGTTTGTAGGAGGAGCCCCAAGATAATGAGACCTAGCCTCTGAGGGTGAGGCACTACCCAGGTTGTATAAGAATTTCTAAGAAACTCAATGAAGCCAGTTCTGGAAATATGACAATCCTAGACCAACTGCCATTGTCAGAGTGAGGGAAGAACCACCACTGCTATAACAATGACAGGAACAGAGGTGGGCAGAAAGGAACCAGTTCCATTTCGTTCCCAATGACATCTCCCTCTAGTGCCCCCTACTGGCAGAGTCATCAACTGGTAAAGGCCGACAAAGTGCCTACCTTAGCATGAAAAAAGAAAAACCATGTCCACTCTTGTTTTCTTATTTTTGGCAATTTCATACATGTATGCAATGTGGCTTTTGACAAATTATATGAATTATTTTGATAAGAGTCACCCATTACTCTCCTGTCTCCCTCTATCTCCTATTGAATCCTTTCTTTCCAATACATGACTTTCAGATTTAAACACATGAAAATCAAATGAAAGAAAAAATTTAGCCCTTCATATACACTAGGAACATTTGAAATTCCAAATGTAAGGGACAGTGTTATCCAAATCACATAGGAAGGGATACAGATCATTTTGGCAAGTTTCATCTTTTATACTGTGTCTATAAACCTAGAAACTAGCTCTAGTCCAACAAAGACGACCCTTCTTCAAACAAATAACAAAACCATGTTAATACCAAAAGACTTGTCTTCTAGATGATGGCAATCATAGAGATATTTGGAGAAATTACATTTAGAGTCAGCTCTTTTTCAAAACAGTTAGTTCATATTACTCATCTAATATTACAATATATCAAGGTAGTTTTTAAGATTATGTATTTCATGCATAGAACCTAGATTTTAAATTATCTTAGTTTTAAATTTTTATTTATTGTATGTGTAGGAGGGTATACATGGGTCTGAAAATCAGAAAACAACTTTTTGGAGTCAGTTTTCTTCTTCTCCCATGTGGGTCCCAGGATTGAACTCAGGTCATCAGGCATGGTGGCAAATACCTTTACCCACCAAGACATCTTATAGATCTTAGAAGATGGATTTAAAAAAAAACTTATCAAAGAAAACAGTGTCTTCCAAGATACAACAGGACTAATGCATATATGAACTCCTGGAGACTTTGTCAACATGCACAAGACCTGCACAGGTCCAAGCCAAATGGATTCTCAGAAATGAAAGGGGGAAATGGACACAAAGTCCCACTCTTAATCAAGAAACTATTTGCAATTGATACCTGCTGGGAAAATGAAAATCAGTTTGCTCCAATGGAGTGACACTGGATATATTAACCATACAACAGGGTAAACCCCATGCCTAGGAATAGTTAATCAATACAAAATTAACTTCATATATTTTTCTGTGGGGAAGACTTTTTTGTTTTGGCATTTTTTTTTTTACTTACTAGCTTGTTTGTTTTGATTTTAGGTTTTGTGGATTTTTTAAAGAGAGAGATAGACAATACAAAGTTGAGTGGGTAGGGAGGTGGGGAGGATCTGAGAAGAGCTGGGAGATGGGAAGATATGATCAAACTATATTATATGAAAAAAATAATTTAAAATGTATGTTTTGGTTCAAGTCTGTTCCTAGGTGCTAAGTCCCTGAGCATGTCTGACAGTCTATATGCTTCTGGATTTTGTAATTTATCCATCAAATTGAAATAAAGGAAAGAACTATAAGCAAATAAAAACAACTTGACAGAGCTATGCAGCTGGTTCCAGAGCTGTTGATTAAACCTCTGGAAGTGTCTCAGGCTATCAAAGAGCGCCCACGCTTTCACATAGATTTTCTCTGCTTGCAATTGTTCAGCCGGATGTTAAGTGTTAAGAAAGAATAAACTGAGTCCAGAAATCCAAAAGTTAATAATGGAACATAATCACATAAGGTATTATGACAATAAAAGTAATTTCAGCTCATAAAGTACATTCACAACAGACCTCAGGGAAGAATAAAGGTTGTTTTTCTGGCTTGGTGATGAGTCACCACACTCCATCACACTCAGGGTTTCGAAATAGCTCGGAATGAATCCTTCACCTGTCAGTCTGTGATGTTTACAAGATGTTTGCTTATTACAGTAGTGGTGAGAGGAGTGCCTTGTGCTCTTGTTCACTGTAATACTGACCCTGACATTATCTCTGCTATGCTAATCAGAAACAATATGATGGAGACATGGTTAGGTCAGTCATTAGCTCTGAAATTATCATAGCTACTAAATCATTTAAGCTTCAGTTTCCTTACCCTTAAAGGATATCTTGAGGGTTAAATGAGGTTATGGATACACGTAAACAAGTTAAAACATTTTTATCATGTAGAATTGTACTATTATCAATGGATTTTTCCAATATAGAAACTATCATCATTTCTTACATGATAAACAAATTTGTACACTCGATACATGTCAATTGAATGTATAGTAGGTGCCAGACACTGCTACATTCTTGTGAATATATCAGTGAAAACACCAGACAAAAGTCCATGGCATTATAGAGCTAATGGCATCGATTATATTAAAGACGTAATACCATTTTTCATGAGTAGGAATCATTCCTGTCCTTAAGAAATTGATATCCCCTTACTTAAAAACTTACAAGTGCCCTTTGAAAGGATCCATTCCTGATAATAAGAATTTAATGTATGGAGGGAAATCCTAACTTCAGTACCAGAGAATCTAGATAGTAGCACTATTTGGTTTTCACCTCTTGCATTATCAACTACACTCTCTGAATTTGCTTTCTTACCTGCCAAAATAGAAGGAAAATCTCAAGGGTCTTCTCAGCAATAAAGTAGTATGTTTTAAGCTTCTTATGATCGTAGTAACAAGATAGACTAAGTTTATGAAGACTGAAAGTATTTTTGTATTTAATATCATAACCAAAAGTACTACTATCACTGTAACTTGAGATGGAAGCTTTTAGGGTATCAACATAATTTTTCTATTGAAAATAACAAAAATAGGACCGGGCAGTGGTGGCGCANGCCTTTAATCCCAGCACTCGGGAGGCAGAGGCAAGCGGATCTTTGTGAGTTCGAGCCCAGCCTGGGCTACCGAGGGAGTTCCAGGAAAGGCGCCAAAGCTACACAGAGAAACCCTGTCTTGAAAAACAAAAAAAAAAAGAAAATAACAAAAATAAATTGTGTTTTTTTAATGGCAACTAAGATCTGCAGAATGTTGACAATTTATTTGACAAAAGATCCTTAAAGCTGTACTAAGAGAAAAGCCCAGTGAGATGGGAGAAATCTAACAGTAGGTAGTCATGAGGTTACTGTTGTAGCAACCAGTAACACTTATAACAGTAACAGTTGATGTCATAACAACAATAACAGTTACTGTTACAGAACCCAGTAACACCTGGACTTCTTCTCAATGCTAGAATACCTCTCAGAACCACCCACCAAAGGCAAGAAAGCCAGCCCACTTTCCCACTCGGGTTTCATTTCTGATTAAAGATTATTCCACAGATGTCAACAGTTCCACTCTCTATGCCCAATAGCTTCTTACTTTCATCTTGGAAAAGCCATGGAGCAAAATAAGGTGTGAATTCATGGGTTGAATTGTGTCCCCTTGGATTTCATATGCTGAAATGCTACCCTTAGTACTGTAGAATGTATCTTTATTTGACAATAGAGTCTTTATAGTGATAATCAAGTTAAAAATGAGGTTATTAAATTGAGACCTAATCCATTATGACTGGTGTCCTTATAAAAAGAGAACAAGTTCACACAGGGTGATGCCCAGCATTCAGAAACTAGGGGCTAGAAGGCAGCAAGCTCCAAGCCAGCCTGGCCTATACAGCAAGACCTGTCTTGCAAAATAAGAGATGAAAAGATATCACTTAATGATTGGAGCTATCACCTCAAACTAAGGGACTAGCAGAAACCATAAGAGAACCCTGGAATAGACCAGAAACCATGAAAGAACCCTGGAACAGACCCTTTCCCAGTATCTCCTGAGGGATCAAAGATGGCCAGCTCCTTGATAGCATACTTCTAGTTTCCAGAACCTTGAGACAAAACAATTTCTGCTGAGTGAGTCACTTGGTTTGTGGAATTTTGCTACAAAAGCTTTGGCAAAATAAAGACACTGCAGTGGGGAATCTGAGCCTGGAAGGAACTATGCAACACAGCTGCAGCTGAATTTACAAGTTGCAAGGGAAGTGACATGGGCACTGAAAATCATCTGCCACAAAGGTCAAGGGTTGTAGAAGTACTTAGGCTGAGCAATCAGCCCACTATTTCTCGGCAGCCCCTCAAAAATGACAGGACAGGTATGACCAGCAATGGCTAGAATTGTAGCCTGAACCATCATGGGGTTTTTTCATTGTATTTGAAGCAATGTTAAAGCACCCTATTCTCATCTATTATTAATATACTATTTCTTCCTAGAGAAGCCATCGAGATTCCATTTCGCCTTTCATGTGAACCAATTACATTTGCTAACACATTTGAAAACAAGGACATTTTAGCAGTCTGATTTCTATAACTGCCTCCACTCTTTGTATGGTGAGAATTACAGAAACAAAAAGAAGTGTAACAACTGTTTTAAACTTAAAATCTTGCATTTATATTCATAATCTCTTATATTGGAAAAGCTTTAAAAGGTATAATGAACTCACTAAAAATGTATCCTAGAACTGCCAGAGAAAATGAGAACCTGGTTTTTCTTGCCTGAAATTTAAAATTCTCTAACTGGGTCAGGAATATGTTGGCTAAAAGCACAGCTCCCAGACACTGTCATTTCGTACTTTCCCTCCAAAAGCATCAATCTCAAAAGAAGTACATGCACAAATTAGTGAGATTTTACTTTTCAAGATACTGAATAAGTATGATAGGAAGAAAGAGCAAGGTTCTCCATGCGAGCCTTTCTCATGGCCTACTTTGATTAAGAACCTGACCCTCTTTCTACACCTACCTGACCTGCCCCTCCCCAAAGTGAAGCAATTTTCTGGAATGAATAAAGACTTTGAACCCTGCTGATGAGCTGAAAGCAGGGGCCAGGTTTCAAAATCAATGCACCATTTTTAAAAATTTGATACATTGAATTCAAAAATTCAATACATTGTCTCACTTTAAAAGAGCTGTAATTTTTCAAGAGATAAAAATACAAAGAGTATGTTGGAAGTAACCTTGAAATTTTGTCATAAATAGTATTTCCACTTATAGTTCTGTAAATTTAAGAAGAAAACGTGCCATTTGGGTTTATGTTTGATTAAAGTTTGAAAAGTGTTATCTTTTTTCCAACACATATTGTCATCACCAGATATGTTCTAAAATATATTGTAAGAGAACTTTTTTTCTCTCCATAAAATTTCCAAAGCAAAAAGGTATGAATTTTATTTCATGGGAGAGATGTTGTTCTTGTCATGTTTTGAATTCATACTTTTTAAAATGGCTAATGTCAAATAAAATATCAAGTAAAAGAAAATTATAGACATTTGTAGCTAAATCTACACTTCCCATTGAACTACTCAATTATAAGCCACATTGATGTTACAGTGAGATATGACTTAATCAGTTAAACTTCCATATTTACTTGATGTAAATTTATCTGTGTTTTCATATGCTAAGTAACTGAATTCTCAAAAATGGGCAATCAATACATGCTTTTAAAATTACATTATTTATTTATTTGTATATGTGTGCATATATGTGTGTAGGTGTGGTTATAGACCTCAGAAGACAATGTAGAGCAGTTAGTACACTCCTTCCACCATGTCCATCCCTGGGACTGAACTCAGGTTGTCAGGCTTATGGCAAGTACCTTTGCCTAATGATCCATTTCACTGGCCCTCAATATATGTTATATATATATATATGTATAATATATAATATATGTTTATATATATGAAGTGTCTCATTGATTTGAAAATAAGGGCCGTAAAGTGTTGGATTAAAAGTCCAAAACATGTTACAATATTAAAAAGAAGTATAGAATTTATTCATGCTAAAACATGAATGAAACTTGAACATAATACACTAAGCAAAAGAAGCCAGCCAGAAAAAAAATAGATATTGTGTGATTTTATTTACAAAAATGCAGAGAATAAGCATATATACAGAAATGAAAACTAGATTATTGATTATCATGGAGTGACAGCTAAAATGAAACCTAGGAAACACCAGAGGAGAAAGAATGTAAGGGAAGGTGAGTGGAGTTACCATGCTGAAAATCAAATCCTTTGGATAGGTTTGGTTCTAAGGAGGAAAGTGTATATATGTTTTTGGCAGTCACTTGTGAATATGAAAGGCAAGGAAACTGCCACCATAAAAATCATTTTTTAAAGTTATCTCATATAATGTCCATGGCTGTACATTATTTTTAGTGATGAGGACACTGGAAGATCAAGTATTTCTGGAAAGCCAGAGCTAGTAAGAAACAGAGCCAAGATTCCATTAGTTCTCACTAAAGGCTAAGCCTATGCATTTTTCTCTTTCTTACTCATTAAATCATCATGTACTGGCAGTGGGTGAGCTTATCCAGGAAATGCCTGTAGAGCAGTGGTTCTCAATCTTCCTAATGCTGCAACCCTTTAATACAGTTCCTCATGTTGTGGGGACCCCCAACCATAAAAATTATTTTTATTGCTACTTCATAACTATACTTTTGCTCCTGTTATGAATCGTAATGTAAATATCTGATATGTAGGATATCTGATATGCGACCCCAAAAGGGATGAGACCCACATGTTGGGAACCACTGCTGTAGAACGAGATGGTAGAAAAATGCAATGTGGTTTATTTGTAGTTCACATTCTAACAGGAGAATGTAATAAAGGATGCAATTTAGAGAGGTGGGAGCCACTTTATTACAATCATTTCCTCACCTGATGTTCTTAATCGGCTTCCAATGGAAGATTTAATTAGGCTCTTTGAATGAATGTGCTGTTACGGCTTTACAAAGTGATATTTGGCTAACAAAAAGAGAAAGGGTCTCTTGAATCTCTAGCTTCTCAATTTCAATATGATACTTCAAGTGTTTCTTAAGTAGCCATTAGATGCTCAAGTTCTAGCCTGACATGTCTCTATTTAGCTCTAAAACGCTTGTTTTCTTCTGCTGCATCTCAAAAGAAGAGACTCCAACCTTGATCTTCCTTTCCTTTTTCAACAAAACACAATACACATATTTGGGTAGATACTGAAAGAGTAATTTGTACTTCATTAAATGTCACTGGCTCAAAGAGAAAGCCCAGACTGTCTTGAAGAGGCGGCTGATTCTACTCTCCACCTGGATATTAAAGGTATCTCTGGTGAGGGTTCAGACAGAAATGGGGTGCACAGCAGAGAAACTTTCTACCGTCTCAGAAGGAACTACTAGAACAGAATGCTAGTGGAACTATGAAAGTTAAAAGTGCTTCTGGGAAAGTCTCTGGACACAGGAGGAAAGGCCATCTTGGTTATAGAATGGCAGAGAACTTAGCTGAATTATGTACTAGTATTTTGTGGAAAGTAGAACTTTTAATTGGTCAACTTTGATATCTAACTGGGATGATTTCCAGGCAAAATGTTGAAAGCTATAAATTGATTTTTCTTCACTGCTTACAATAACATGCTATAGGACAGAGTTAAATTGAATAAAGAATTGTCTTTAAAAATGAACTAGCACTTAATATCTTGGGAACTTCTCCATATACTTAAATCCAAGAAAACAAAAAAGTATGACACAAATACCAGTGGGATAGTTATGTGACTGGTAAAGAGACTGGGGATGTAAAGAGGGTTTAGTGTGCCATCTCAGCAGCAGACAGGAATAGTGATGGGCTCACCTAGGAAGGATCTGTACAGAACTGTCATGTCTAATGGCTTGAATGTCCATGATTTTCATGGAAAATGTGTACAGTTTTGAGATTCTCATACTAGAAGAGACACTGTCAACTTGGACTGAAAGGAAGCAAGAAAACTCCTCTGTGAATACTCACAGAGAGAATAAATGTCATGTGGAGACAGAAATGATTGGATTGACATATTTACAAGACGACCAAAGTGAAAACATGTCAGCAGCTAACCAATGTCAGGAAGACAGAAAGCCTAACCTTAAGACTTCAGAAGTACCATAGCCTGGTTCAGTACTTTGATTTCAGAATTCTAGATATCAAACACAGGAGAATAAATATCTAGTGACTAAGGCACTCAGTTTTGTAGTACTGTTATGTCAGTCCTAAGAAAGTAATACAGTATCAAAAAATATAAACTAGGTGAAATTTCCTCTTATGTTGCACTTACACCAATATCCTTTATCATCCAAGTGAACCAAGATAAGTAATCTAATTTAATAAACTTTGCACTAAATTAGTTAAACAATTTAACTAATAATTAGGTTTTTAAAAACTGGCTTATGATACATTTAAAAATTCTAATATTTATCGTTTTTGTCTATCTTCACCTTCTCTGATCTCTGAGGTCTTTACTTCTGCTTTCATATGATTGTAAAAGTCTCAAACAATGTTTTTACATGCTAAATCCAATTAAATAAAGCAAACAATATTTTGGCAAGCACCACTGCTCATTAGTAAGGGATTTAAATTCTGCATGGGCTTTGTTTATGCACTGAGCCACTAATTGTCAGTCATTTTGATATGCACAGTAAATCAGAAACGATCTTGATGAGACTGTCCACCAGTGTCACTGCTTGGAAGTCACAAATGATGGAGGTATGGTACAGGCCTGCAAATCTCTGTGATCTAAGTAGCTGGGATGGAATGATCATCTAGTTTCTGACTTCATGCTGTATTGATCAGGTAACTTCTTTCAGCTCTTAGAAAAGTCAGGATTGTATTGCACTGCATACTTCTTTTAGCTTTTAAAGCACAGGGAGTGACACTCATTAGCTTGATATTGATCCTACTGATTCTCATCACTCCCTTCCACAAACAAGTTGTTTCTCATTGGGTCTCTACAAACAAGGCCTATCTTTAGCATGCATGCGCACACACACACACACACACACACACACACACACACATGCACATTGTGTGATGACAGCTGTGTGTCACATATCCTGTTGGGTGTTGTGTTATAAACATTTTGAAAACTATTGCTCTCTAGAGCATTATCATGATGTAAAAGTACCTTCAGTTTAAAAATAGACATTGGCCTGTTGCCCAGTAAATGTGGCCACCCTTCTACTTTTTAAATGTCCCAGGCAAAACAGAACCGATGCCTCTGAGAAACACAGATTTCAAAGACTTCAGTCTGCAGAAAACACAAAGAAAAAAGTAAAATGCACAATAAGAAGAGCTCTATGGGTGTAACTCTTTGAACAACCTTGTGAATTCTTTGAGACCTTGGGACTGGGACCACAGAGCTTCCTCCCTTCCTTACAGTAAGTTTAGGTGTTAGAGATAGAAGATACTGGATCAAGTCTTTCCTTCACTGGCTCCTAGTCTGATAACAAAGACATTTAAAATTATCTTTCAAGGTAAGTGCTTTGGTAAGAGTGGAGTTACCAAAACAGGGTAGGCTACTACCAAAGATAAAATGTTCTTAAAATATAACTAGGAGATTGCTAGTCTGACAAGGGGAATGAAAGGCACTCCAGACAAGAAGAAGGATCTATGCAGGCTCCATGAAATGAACAGCGAGTTCATTTTGTATGGAATTTTGTATGGTATAGGACAGCATGGCATCCTATGAAACATCAGTTGACAGAGCTGAATGGAGGGACAGAAAAGACCAGATCATAGAGGGAAAGCCTTAAAAGTTATGCTAACAATTCAGATGGATAGTAGAATAGTTCAATGACACGGCACTTACCTAGCATTTGCAAGACCCTAAAATTGGTCCCCAATGCCACAAAAGTGTTTGGACACTGTCTTGCTGTCTTGAGTAACCACTGGGGGGTCTTAAAGTAATCAAATTTTCAGCACAAGCATGTCATTTTTCAAGTGCAATCAAGTCAGTTGCACAGTCAATAAATGGTTTGAAGGTGAGACATAGGGAGGACTTAATTACAATGATGGAAAAGCAAGGGAAGCAATAAAAGCTTTTTAAGAGATAAAGTCAAGAAAATGTGGAGGTGTTGGATGATATCTAGACTATTCGATTAGGTGGCTTGGTAGGGGATTGATATGAATATGGGAGAAAAGATAAGTATGGTTTGAGCTAAACTGAATTAAAATGGCTATAGGAAAGCCAGGTAAATTAGAATGATAGACGATTGGTTCTTCTACTCTTTCTTCTGTCTCCCAAGCCAAGGTACAAACAATGCAGGAATTACACAGTCCTTGGTCAATCAATCCTTTTACTTAATATTATGAGGCAATAGTTTCTACCATGTATCTTTAAAACCTATTTTGCAAGGAGAAAAAATGCCAAATATGCAGCAAACATAAGCAATTCTTTAAAAACAATAGGGCATAAATGTTGGTATTTCTGAACCTAAATATTGCTGAGATTTGAATAAAAACATTTTTGAGGGTATAGCGTTTTTGAGACAGGGTCTTGCAATATAGCTCTAGATATCTGATATTTACTATGTTGCCCAGGTTAGCCTTGAACTAGTGGAATTTCTTCTGTTTCAGCCTATGAGTGCTGCAACTACAAGTGTTTTCCACCATTCTTGTCTTGGATAAATTCTTGTCACTGGAAAACCAAGCTTCATTTTGAGAGGCAAGAAGTTTGCATGGGTAGAGAAAAGTCACCCAGTTTTATGGTCCTGGTCTTGAATTTTCTCTGAGTTTAAGAATCCAACTGTTTTCTATACACCAAAAGGACTTGGCTGTGAACACTACAGACAAGAGATCCTGAAGGGAGTTGTTTTTATTCCTATAGACAAAGTGTACAGACCACCCGAGGATCCCCGCCTGCCTGTCAATTACCCATAGGCATGCACAGTCCTTTAGCAAAGGAGCTATGCTCCCTGGGTTTCAGTCACAAACTTTGAGTTAGCAAATATTATTATAGAATAAGAACTCCGTTTATTGTCATGAAAAAGTCAGGAATTCCTTTTGCCACTCAACACTTTTAAATGATCACCATGGAGTTTTTCACCAACATGGAAATTACATTTTGAAATGTCTTTTGAAGGGAAACCACCACTAATAACTCTATATGTATGTGTATGTGCATGCCTTCATGTTCTAGGTGTGTGTGTGTTGCAGGGCATTAGGGGGAGGAGGAATTCTTGCTAAGATTTTTCTTTTCCTTGTGGCAGAGAGGAACATCATGTGGATACCAGTAAAGTTAAAATAAGGAAAGTGTCAGAAGTAAAAAATTAGAGCCTCTCCTGGCTTCAAATACCATGTGTGTTTTCTAGCCATAGCAAGTACAGATAACAAAGAAATAATTCTGCTGATGTGAATGAAATTTCACCCTCTTTTCAAAATTCATTTCCCATTTCAATCCCTTCACATACTATGAAGTCCTATCTGTCTCTGCCAATCTCAAGAGGGTTCCTTGTATAAAGCAGAACAAAATCTAAATTCTAAGATCAGCTTCTCAGCTTCACACGACAAATCTAAGAAATCAAAGGTTGCAGTTCAGCAAATGGAATTATACTTCTGCTTACCTGATTTACACCTCCAGTCATGACTTTCCACTGCATGATTCACTCCTGAACACTATTTTGCTTTTTAGTCTATTAGTTTACATTTATGCTTTAATGAGAACATGACTCTCAAGAACATTCAAGGTCAAGTGTGTTAAATCTGTGAGTGCTAGGACCTGAGACTTCATAGCTGCCTACTCAACATATTCCACACTGTGTCTCACTAACACCTCACACAAACTGCACAGATATCCAAATCCATGACCTTCATTGCCACTCCACACTGCTTCCCTTATTTCAGAGAAGACATGATTACCCTTCTAAAATGCTCACCCTGGTTTCATCTTCCCACTGACTCTGTGGCCCATCTGAATAGCTCATGAATTCATTGTGTTTCACCATCTCTCCTCTTAGTTAGCATAGGTAGTTCGTACTTTAGATCATACTGAAAGTCTTTTTGTTTTAACTCTTCTCCTTGGCTCCATTCTGTTCCTGAGTGTAACCAGAGTCGTCTTCATAGAGTTTAGCTTTCAGCACCATGCATTCTGGTTTTTGCTTTTGTTTCTGAGATGAGGTCTCATTTATGTAGCCCAAATTGGCCTTGAACTTGGGGTTGATTCTCCTGCTTTCTATCCCCTAGTGCTGAGATTACAGGCATTCACCACCACAAGTGGATGAGCATGGTGTTTCTTTACAACTTTCAGTAGCTTCCATCTAGCCATAGGATACTTCCCCCAAAGTGTTATGTGGTAGTATATATTATGCAGTTTATTTGGATGACTCCAATCCTATTCGCTACAATTCACTGACATCCTCTAACTCTCGTAATCAGCTCCTTCCTGTTTTTTCAACTGTCTAGTTCTTATCCTTCTTGAATGACTTCATAATTCATATTGCTTCCTACTTGTTCTAATAGTCTGTGAGTAGAAGTCTAATGTCTAATGAATCAATCATAAAAGAAGATACTCTTCTGAACATATGTATGGTTCTAAAAGGCATCTCAGAGTAGATGGCCTGTGTTTGGTAGAATGTATTGTTGAAGTTCATATGACAAAAAGATAAGAACAGAATTGAGTTCAATATTGGGTTAGGTAAATTACAGTATTTACTATGATAAGGCACTCATGACTTTCAAAGGAATGGGATGAGGGGATCTTAATAGAAGGGACATGATGGCCCTCTCAGAAGAAGGAAGGAGATTTCTTGGAAGAGTGTGCAAATGAGAGCATCTAGTGCTGTGCTTATATACTGACTTGAGAAGGAAGACATCCATTGAGTGGTTAGAAGAGACAAGAAATTGTTATGTACTGGAATGCCTATGGTTCAACTTCACATGACTTCTTGTGACATTCTGAGATGTGAGCCTCTCTGTAACTGCTAAAGCTTCTGTAAAAATCCACTACACTGACACATGTGTTGGTATACAACAGTGGCACAAGCGAGAAAGAGGTGATACAGGATGTGGAGAGAAGACAGAGCTGCCAACGTCTAAGGGGAAGAGGTCACCATGAGGAGTGACCATACCAAAAACTGGGTGGACAGCATTAACCAGACATCTTGGCTAGCGTGATAGATTTTCTACCACTTGAATAATTATGTCTCAGATAGAGTATTTTATTTGATATCAGAGTAAAAGGGATGCAACTATGATGAGGCTGAAAGAATTAGCAATTTCCAGACAGCTGACCCTTGTGTTAGAGTTTCAGCCCAAATCAGAAACTTGTAGAACTGCTATAAAGTAACTAAATACTTCTGAATAGATGACTATAATAACTATGTAAAGTGGAAATAAATATACTTCTATGAGAAGGATAACGAAATTATACTACATAAGAGATATGAAGCAACTATATGAGATCACTGATGATAATTTTGAAAGGAAGCAATGTTTTTTATTCCATGGTTCCTTAATTTACAAAAATATTGTGTTTCCAATGGGTCAGAGGAATAAGTATGTAATTTTGATTCAAAGTGAATAAGAGAAGTATGTAGAAGTGAATTGATTATAATTGTGCTAGAATTTTTGCAATTTCTAATCTAGAAATCCAAGAAGCTAAATCAAATTTCCATTATATTTTGCATAATAGGATTTATGTAATAGTCAAAATTCCTCAAGTTTGAGATGTCACAGCTCAGAACAAATTTCAATTCCAAAGGAAATCATTTGAGGCATAAAGTAGGCACACAGTTCCAACAGGTATACATACCATTTAGTACTTACTTGCAGGGACACTAGGGTCTTAATGGAAGCTATCATCTCTCTAGGGCCTTTATGCTGATTAGAAATTGAGAGAACAGTATGAAAGAATATGTATATAAAATAACACATCCTGATTTGCAAAGCAAAACCAGCATCCTAGAAATTTGTGGCAGCCCCCTCATACATTGTAGAGTAATTGTTAATGAACTTTGATGTATTCATCAAGATAATTTAGACTACACGTAATAAATTCAATATTCTCAGTGATACAGTACAAGATTACTTCTTACTCATATAAAGTCATAGGCAGACATTGGAGAATGGGTTAGTGTCACTGTTCTCTAAGTAGACATAGTTTTGCATGTCACTTCAGCGTCCTTATTTCTCCATATCAATATGTGTTCCCAGCAACTATGTAAATTAGAGGCAGGGCAACAAAAAGAGACGATATTCTGACTAAAGAACTAGAGGAAGAGCATCAGTAATAAGAATATTAGCAGACAGCTAAAAACCATAGAGTAATGGAGGTGCTACAGAGAAAAGTAAAAATTAGCTCAGAGTTCCCACAAAAGGAACTACATTTAAAATGTATGAAAATTAAACAATGTGATTTTGAATGATCAGCAGATTATTTAAAAATCAGGATGGAATTTTTTTAATTGCTAGAATCAAATGGAAATGAAAATATAACTTATCAGGCCCTTTGGGATATAGCAAAGTAGATTTAAGAAGGATACTTATAAGTACCTACATGAAAAAATAATGAAGATCTTAAACAAGCAACCTAATGTGGCATTTCAATGTCCAAATTAATGAAAACAAAAGACCCAAATTGATAGAACTAGGTATGAGTTAAAGAATATTACAACAGTCACTATTGAAATCCAGATAATCAAGCAATATTTTGAAAAAAAAATATATTTAAAGAAGTTGGAAAATCTGAAAAACTGAACGTATTTCTAGACAAAGGTCATTTAATAAAACTGAATCAAGAGGATATAAAAACTTAGTTTATATCTATAATGAGCTATGAGACCTGAACAATAATGAGTCTTACGACAAAGAAAAGGCCACTACTAAAATAGATCAACTGTCAAATTCTGACTAATAAAAGAGTGACACCTTTCAAACTATTTATAACTCATTCTAAAGAGCCAATATTAGTGAATTAATAAATATACAACAAAGAGAAAGCTGAAGACATTGGTTCATCCTTGATAAACATGGATGCAAAAATTCATATATGTATGTGTATATGTATATGTGTACATATATCACATATATATTATTACATACACATGTATACACATACATATATAACTGTACTACAGCACATTTATAGAATCAAAGACAAAAATCACATAAACTTATGAAACATGAAGAAAAAGCCTTTGATAAATTTTATAGTCCTTCATAATAAAATCCCTAAAGAAATCAGGAATAGAAGCATCATATACAAATACAATAAAAGCTTTATATGACAAATCTATAGCCAACGTTACACAGAATGGCAGAAAATAAAAAGTACTTCTTCTAAAATCAGGCATGAGACAAGGATGTTTAGTCTCTTCTCTCTTATTCAATACAATGATTGAGTTCTCAGCCAGAGTACAGAGGCAAGAGAAAGAAATAAAAGGAATAAAAATAGAAATAGGAAAAGTCTCATTTTGTGTGATATTTTGTTTGTGTTCTGTCAAATAAAGCTTGCCTGGAGATCAGAGTGTGGAGCTAGCCACTAGTTAACCATAGTGGCCTGGCAGTGATGGCACACACCTTTAATGCGAGCACTTGGGAGGAAGCAGGAAGATCAGGCGTTCAAGACACCCTGGGCTAGTCGAGACTGAACCAGTCTAAAAGAGAAACAGCCAGGCAGTGGTGGTGCACACTTTTAATACTAGTACTAGGGAGGTGCAGACAGGATCTCCTGCCCATTCAGTCTGAGATTTCGTAGAGGTAAGAACTCTAGTGGCCGGCTGCTCTGCTTCTCTGATGGTTGAGCTTTCAGCCTCAGTATCTGACTCCGGGTTTTTATTGCTAAGACTAATTAAGATTGTGCTTCAGTCTCATTATCTCTCTTTGTAGACAGCATGACTCTATGTTTAAAGACAAAAGACTCCACCAAAAAACTTTTAGACCAGATAAAAAAAATCTTTCAACAAAGTACCAGGATACAAAAGCAACATAAAAAATTAGTAGTTATGCATGTGGGTGTGGTAGTGCACACCTTTAATTCCAGCACTGAAGAGAGACAGACAGATCTCTGTAAGTTCAAGGCCAGCCTGGTCTATATAGTGAGAACCTGTCTCAAAACAAAAACAAACAACAACAAAATCAGTAGTTGAATATGGACTAATAACAAACACATAAGAAAAGGAATTGAAAAATAGAGTAAAACATGGAAACGTCTTCCAATATTCAGTGATAGGAATAATTAATATTTTGAAAATGGTCATATTACAAACAGCCATATACAGTGTTAACACAATGTACATCACAATTCCAGTGAAATTCTTCTACTATTTTTAAATTTGCATACAAGTAGCTAAATTATGACATTATCTTGCATAGTTGATTTTTATTGACTGACTTCACTGTACTCCCCTCATCTAATCCCTCCCTTCTTTGCTAAAGTAACCCCTAATTCCAGGTTTATATTGTAAGAATCCTGTTACCCTCGTTTCTCCTACTCCTTTTCCTGAAGCCCTCCTTTTCCCAGTCTCATGGTCCTTCTCTCATTTTTTTAACCTATACCAATAAAATATCCTACACATGCATATACGCATACATAAAAATTAAAATCTTGAGCTGGGCGGTGGTGGCGCACACCTTTAATCCTAGCACTCGAGAGGAAGAGGCAGGCGGATCTCTGTGAATTCGAGGCCAGCCTGGGCTACCAAGTGAGTTCCAGGAAAGGCACCAAAG
>LZPO01057484.1:2708466-2722977 GCA_001675575.1 Neotoma lepida
AGGAAAGGCTAGGGGGAGGCCTGGAGGAAGGAAGAGTAGGGGATCTGTGGTTGGTATGTAAAACGAATAGAAAATTTCTTAATAATAAAAGTAAAATAAAATAAAATAAAGACTTGAAGTTTTTAATCATACAAGTCTTTCACTTGCTTAGTTACAATTAACCTAAGATACTTTGTATTATTTCAGGCTATTGTGAAAGGTCTTGTTTCTCTGATGTCTTTCTCAATTCATTTGTCATTTGTATATAGAAGGGGTACTGATTTTTGTGAGTCAATTTTGTAGCCAGCTACTTTGCTGAAAGTGTATATCAACTGTAGAAATTCTCTGTTAGAATTTTTATGGTCACTTATGGATACTACCATCTGCAAACTTTGACTTCTTCCTTTTCAATTTGTAAAAGAAACACTGCTATTGCTTAAATCACATATTGACCCTCACACACCAATAGGTGGAGACTTCAATACCCCCTCTCAACAGTAGTCAGGTCTTCCAGACAAAAACTCAACAGAGAAATGCTGGAGTTAACAGACGTTATAAATCAAATGGCCCTATAAATGGATATTTACAGAACATTTTGCCCAAACACAAAAGAATATACTTCCTTCTCAGCACCTCATGGAACTTTCTCCAAAACTGACCACATAGTCAGACACAAAGCAAGTCTCAACAGATACAAGAGAACTAGAATAACACCTTGCATTCTGTTATACCACTACAGATTAAAGCTAGATATCAACAACAACAGAAACAACAGAAAGCTTACAAACTCATGGAAACTGAACAACTCTCTACTAAATGAAAAATGGGTCAAGACTAAATTAAGAAATTAAAGACTTTCTATTATTGAATGAAAATGAATACACAACATACCCAAACTTAAAGGGACATAATGAAAGCAGTGCTAAGAGGCAAGTTCACTAAGTGCCTACATAAAAAAGAACTGGAGATATCTCCTACTAGCATCTTAAGAGTGCATCTGAAAGCTCTAGAACAAAAAGAAAGAAAGCACACTCAAAAAGTAGACAGCAAGAAAAAAATCAAACTTAGGGCTGAAATCTATAACATAGAAACAAAGAGAACAATACAAAGAATCTATGCAACAAAGAGCTGGTTCTTTGAAAAAAATCAGCAAGATGGTCAAACCCTTATCCAATCTAACTAAACATTGGAGAGAGTATATCCAAATTTACAAAATCAGAAACAAAAAGGGGAACATACAGCAGACATTGAGGAAATCCAGAAAGTCATAAGGACATATTTTAAAAACCTGTCCTCACCAAATTGGAAAATCTAAAAGAAATGAAAATTTTTCTTGAAATATACCACTTATCAAAGTTAAATCAAGAACAGATAAGCAATTTAAACAGACCTCTAACCCCTAGTGAAATAAAAGCAGTCATTAAAAATCTCCCGAACACAAAAGCACAGGGCCAGATTGTTTTAGTGCAGAATTCTACCAGACTTTCAAAGGAGAGTTAAGGACAATACTCCTCAAATTATTCCATAAAATAGAAGCCGAAGGAACATTGCCAAATTCATTTTATGAAGCCACAATCACCCTGATACCCAAACCACACAAAGATGCAACAAAGAAAGAGAATTACAGACCAATTTCCCTTGTGAACATAGAATCAAGAATACTCAACAAAATACTCACAAACAAAATGCTATAGCACATCAAAAAGATCATCCACCATGATCAAATAGGCCTCATCCCAGAGATGCAGAGAAGGTTCAATATATGAAAATCAATAAATGTAATCCACCAAATAAACAAACCAAAAGAAAAAAACCATGTGATCAACTCATTAGCTACAGAAAAGATCAACTCATTAGATGCCTTTCATGATAATAGTACTGGAGAGATTAGGGAGAGAAGGGACACACTTAAACACAAAGATAGTTTACAGCAAGACCATAGCCAACATCAACTTAAATGGAGAGAAACTCAAAGCAATTCCACTAAAATCAGGAACAAGACAAGGCTGTCTATTTTCTCCATACCTATACAATATAGTACTTGAAGTCTTAGCTAGAGCAATAACAAAACTGAAGGAGATCAAAGGGACCTTGAACTTCTAATTCTCCAGCTTCTACCTCACAAGTGCTAAGATTACAAGCCTGGGCCTGCACATTTGGTTTTATGTGGTGCTGAGGGTGGAACCCAAGACTTTGGCAAATGCTAGGCAAGAACTTTACTAATTTAGCTATGTGCTTTGTCACCAACCCCATCTTTTCTCTGTTTAAGTGGAATGCCATTATTATCATGTACCAAATTGTCAAATTTATCTGGTCCTATTTATGAACATTCTATTCTATGTGGTATGCATAAATGCATGACAGAACTAAACTTTTACTTACTGATAATTTATTCTGCATGTTGGTATCCAGTAGGGAGACGCTATTTCCTCCATGTTTTTTTTTTTTTTATGAGTTCGTGTGGTCTTTCTGCATTGTAGATTTTTTTTCCACAAGAATTTTAGAATCAGCTTGACTTGTTTCTTGTACACCCTACTGATATCTCATTAAAACTTAAAGTGAATATAGACTGAAATTAGTGACATCTAATTTCCAGTTCAGGAAAATGGTACATACTATTGTTGAGTCTTATTTGAAATCTTTTAATATGTGTTTTTCATTTTGGTCAGAAACATGTCTTATTATGGGCACTTTTGTTGCTAGTATAATTATGATATTTGCTTTCTTATATAGTCTTATTTTGAAGACAATAGACTGGATTGAGCTTTTCAATATATAAAAATGAGATTGCTCTCTAGTACAAAGCAAGTGCCAAAGAAGGTACTGAGATGAGCCAGAATTACTGCTTTGAGCAGAGAGGAAAAAAATACTGCTCTTTGAATGCAGACCATTTATTGAAAAAATGTTCATAAAATTAGGTGGATTCTCAAGGGAGTTCAAAGTACTTTTCTTTCAAAATTCTTATAACCTTTAATCCAAAATATAAACTGAAGTCTTCCTTGTGTACTTCATCTCCTTTCATTGACCCCACAGCAATCATCAGAATCATATTTTTATGTGTGTATGCCTACACACACACATGTGGGTACATGTGTGGAAGTCAGAGTTCAACCTATATAATAAAACCAAAGTTTCATCATCAAGAAATACTGCAGGGCTGGGGATGAAGCTTGGTGGCAGAGGGTTATCTTAACATGTATGAGGCCCTTAAGCTCCACATAAAAATCATCCAAGTATCTCAAAAGTGTGATTTGTATATTAAATACCTTTATGATGCTCAAAGGGCTCTAGTGTAAATTTTCTTGTATGTGTTTGGTTTTTCTTTCCTGGGATTATTCCTGTATCATGAGGTAAAACACCACCATAATACCTTCAATCTTATACCTACTTCTGACATGAACACTCTTAGCTTATAACAGATTCCCAAACGATAGCCTCTTTCTCAAAATGATCTCTTTTCTCAGATTATACTTCTTTTGGACATAGCCCTTTAAAGTTGTCCCCTTGGAACAGTAGGGATACTTGTTTAGCTTACTCTAGAGTACAGCTCTGTGTGTTTGTCTTTCCATTAAGAGTGTAAGCTTCTGAAAAGCCAAGAAAATTATCTTTGTATCTTCAGCCTTTAGATGTGTACAGGATATTCAATGAAATGGCAGGGAAACACAGGACTGAATGGACAGATCTCTCTATATTCTTCTACTTCATGAACAATTGGCATTTTCAAAGATGTGAAATGGTTTTTATAGGAATATCATCTGGAAGTATCACAGCAGACAGCAATTGTAAATAGAAAACAGAATTCCACCTCTTTTCCTTCTCAAGAGATATAGTACTCATAAAACAAAAACCTAAAGTTCCTAGAATAGACAGCTTACATTTTTCCCCGTGAAATTCCAAGTCCTCTATTGTAGCGATGACCAAATAATGACAAATACTTCCAATACTGGAAGACTTAGATGAGTCTCAAAAAGAAGCTACTTAAAGACTTAAAGATTTGACACTTATTTAAGAAATTCCCAAATATGAACCAGTAATAGTAGTACATAATTCTGGAAAGTGATAGTTCTAACAAAGACAATTGACAGCAAATAGGGCACTGATAGACTGCAATGTAGATATTGCTGGAGGGAAGTAGTTAAGTGAAAAAACTCAGCTGCTTCTGTCACTCGACTGAGAAAATAACCATTGTAGGCTTTATACATTAATCAAGTTACAGTTTTAGTAATTTTGTATTTATAATCCCATCTTTTAAGAATAACAAATGTAATTTGTCAATATAAAACTATCAGGTCATGACTGTTTTATTAATAAACTGACTAAAAAAGGAGAAAAGCATGCTATCAATAGAGCAAAGGTTATAGTTACTGGAGGCTTAGAATCTTGGCTCTGTTCCTTACTGGCCATGTGAACTTGGGTCTATTATTTCATTTGTGTTGGTGTCGGCTTCTTTATTGGTAAACAAGTGTTAGTTAATAGTACACATCTTAAAGCAGCACTATGAAGAAAACGTTCTGTGACTATGTCCTACTCTGTACTGACCAAACGCTAGCCACTAGCCACATGGGATTATTAAAATCTTGTTAGATCAAGTAAGGAACTCAATTTAAATTTTTATTCTGCTTTAACTAATGTAAATGTAAACTGGAATAGCAACACCTTGCTAGTGGCCACTCTCCTGAAAAGCAGTTTTAGAATGAACACAGTATTTGGTTCAATAAGCAGTATAAATACTACCCAGCAATCCACACCACAGAAAAGTGGTATACAGCATGGGTTAGTTTCTGTTAATCTTATTCTACCTAAATCTTACAAATAATTTTTTCCTAATAATTTTGTTTTCTGACTAATTTTTCCCCATTGCAGGTGGCATGGGTTTCAGAAAACAACAGACTACTCTGCATACTAACCCCTGGGCCAACATATATAATGCAGACTTAGCCTACTTCGCCTATTTTGAAGGATTTTTCCACAAGTAATGGATCCGGATCCATTGAGATTCTAATACCACAGTGTTTTTACCACTTTTATCAGAATTTTAAAAGTATAAAGCTATAGCATAAATTGTCTACTGGGATAACTTACAAGAGGATTTTATTAATGCTCTTGACATAAACAAATGACTCAACCATTCTAACCCTTAAAGCATCTAACTGCCTCTCAAAAATCACACTAAAACTTGCCTTGCTTTCTGAAAAGGTTAGAAAGGGTTACTGTTTCACACACTACTCTATACTTTGGAAAGGGTGTAAGCTCAACATTAATAACCCCGTGTCTATCTCAATATAGCAATGCCACTCTACTTTGCAAACAGTCCTAGGACATCAAATGAGTCCCCCCTCCCCCCGCCTCCAGCAAAAAGACTCAATGAACAATAAAAAAGGATCAAGGTTTCTTCTCTTGCTACAGGACAGGAGCCAGCTGAGAATATGAGAACAGTTGCTATAAGAAATAATTGAAAGTCTGAATTCTTCAGATTTTTTAGGAAATGCATAAGACAGAACCATGTTAGACAGTCTTTCCATTTATTATTCTATAATCTAAAACAGGAAATACAGAGACGCAACTGAAATGGTCTGGCATACAGCTCTCCTCAGTGGGGATGACAGAAAGGAAACTGGTCTGCTGTGACAGGGAGGATGCAGAGAATATGGGGGTGGTGGCCCACACATGTGACATCAGCAGTCGGGAAGCTAAAGCAGAGATTATTGCCTTTTACTTTAAGGTCACCCGGGGTTATGGAAAAGGTCCATGCCATTTTAGACCACACAACGAGACTCTGTTCGGGGGGGGCAATAATTAAACAGTTTTTGAAGTATTTGCTGGTATCAAGGCTAGCAGCTAGAAACAGAACCTTTATTTTTTGTCACAAGTAATTTTTTCTGACGTTATTGGCAATGCAGTTTAAAGAGCATTTGCTTTGACTCAGATGTAACAATAAAAATGCTGTCTACTTTTAATCTCATTCCAAGGCTTAATTTCCTGTGATTATAACTCTTGGCTTTGAAAATTAGGACTAGCTACTTCAAGCAGGAGCTACATAGTCATTTCTTCCACAGAGAACCAAGTCCTCTCTCTCAGTCTGATTAAAGCCACCTCCCCAGTCACTTGAGCTGGCGGAAAAGGAGCTTTCTAAACAAAAGAAAGTGTGATACAGAGAAAGGAGGAGATGGGTATGCAAGAGGTGATCAATAGAGCACATGGTCCTTCTAACTCCCGACTGAACTTGTAAGGACTAATGCTACGCATTTTGATGACAAGGGCTGTGCTTTCCTGACCATAATACTATTTATGATTTGTCCTAAGTGACTACTACTGTGAGGAAATGGATAATTAAAGGTGGGAAAAAACTTCCTAGCTGAACTCAGGGCCATGATGTTGAATGACTTACAGGCCCAAGCACTTTCTTTTTAAATTAATTCTTCTCTCATACGATATATTCCGACCACAGTGTTCCCCTCCCTTCACTCCTCCCAGTGCCCCTGCCCCACACACCACCTCCCCAACACAAGTATTTTCATCCAGCAAAGCTATTCATAAGTGTACATGGCCAATATCCAATCAGTGAGAGCACTGTGGGTGTTTGGTGTACTATCCTTATCAAAAATCATAATCTAAACAGGACCTGGTCCCCACTTAATAAAACAGGCAGGCTAGATTACTGAAATGAGGTCCTAAAAGGTGACCAACAGGCTGAAGCCAGAGGACTTTTGTTTCAGTGGTGTAATGTTATTAGCATCTAAAATGCAAAATATCTACCGGCATAAATTAAGGCTCTTTCTTTAACATACTAATAAAAGTTAGAGGTACTTTAAAGATATGACCAGACTATTAGCATTCCAAGAACATGGATCAAAGGGAAAAAGGCTTTTGTTGTTGTTGTTGAGGTAGTAGGCAACTCAAATCACAAATACAGATAACTCCAAATGGCAAACAGAACAAGCCCTTGGAAGAACTCAGTGAAGTACACAGTTTGTGAGTCTTTCTACTGTACCAAGTGTCCTTAAAAGCAAACATGTCGCCTTTAATCCCAGCACTCGGGAGGCAGAGGCAGGCGGATCTCTGTGAGTTCGAGGCCAGCCTGGGCTACCGAGTGAGTTCCAGGAAAGGCGCCAAAGCTGCACAGAGAAACCCTGTCTCGAAAAACCAAAAAAAAAAAAAAAAAGCAAATGTGCATGTTCTTCAAATAGGGAAAATTGCCTGAGAAAAAAGTGTACATTCACAAATTCTGAACATGGAAAGTAATGATTTTACAAATTAAAATTAGAGTACATGGGAGAGAAAGTGTCTTTCTCTATGTCTAGTACTGTGTGAGAAGAAAGGGGAACAGGAGGGGAGGAAGAAAAGGGGAAAGTCAACAGTTTCTAGCTTAGATGGCTCTTTTTTTTTAGTTTACTAGGGGGAAAAGATGGACAGACAAATTGATTATATGTGTTTTTTTTCCCTGAGACTAGGGAGAAAAAAACTTAGACAATTCTAAATGGTACAAATGTATGCTATCAAGACAATAAAATATTCACTTGCATATTGTTGAGTTTTTAAAGTACCTCCTGTTTTTAAAGTGATTACAAGGGTGTAAGATCAAAATGTTTGGATGCCTCCCTCTAATTTGGTTTACCTTCTTCCCCAAGTAGGTGACAATACTAATAATTACACTTTATGAGTTTATGTGCAGAACCAACCATATGTAGTCAGGCCAGGTAACACAAGCCTATAATTGCAGCTACTTCGGAGACTGGGGCAGGAAGATCATAAGTTTCAATGCCTACTAAGGCTACAGAGTGAGTTCAAGACCAGCCTAGATATCTTAGCAAGATCCTGTCACAGGAAACCATGACTGGATACAATGCAGAGATCAACAGATCCTGTGGAGCCCAACCCCAACAGATACAACTTCCAAACATCTCCTGCCCCTAAGACTCTGGGAACATCAGGAAAGATGGAACGGAAAGGTTGAAAGAGCCAGAGGGCCAAGAAGTCTTCTGGGAGGCTGTGTCTCCTAGACATGACTGCCTAAACAAGACCTGAACAATGATACTATCAACAGATAAGCTAATGCAGAAAATGGAAAATCTCACAGGGCTCCACCCTTACACAAAGAACTCTAGGCAAGTAGCTACTCCCAGGGTTGAGTTCTTTAATTTGTTATACAATACAGAGTGGTCAGGTCAGAATTCACATACACACAAACAACAAAAAGGGACTCAGAGGCTGTATTTATATCTTTGTTGCACACACACACACACACACCACCACCACCGCCACCACCACCACAACAACAACAACAGCACCACCATCACCAACAATAATCAAAGAAAAAGAGGCCATCAATTTGAGAGGGACACGGGAATGGGAACATGGGAAAGGCTGGGAGGAGGGGACATGGGAGAGGACGGAGGGAGGAAACAGAAAGGGTAAACGATATAATTATATTTTAATTAAAATATATTAATTGTTTAAAGTAAGAGAGCTAGGTATATATAGTTGAGTGGTAGAGCACTTGCTTAGCTGGTATGGGAACCTAGGCTTAATCCTCAATACTGAAAAAAAATTAACCTTATGTATGCACAGATATACATAAGAATATATTTATATGTCCTTCAAGGTTACTGATAGGCATACAGCTACCTGTCAATAAATATTATATTTCTTGACCCTTCACTAAATCTAGGCCCAGAGCTAAACAACTGTCACACAGATGTCTTGAAAATTTTTCTCTATAGGATTTGGGCAAAGAAAATAACTTGTATTCTTTTCAAATCATTGGCATGCCCAGATCATTAGTTACAAGGAAAGCATGGGAGCAGTTAATACTTCATGCATGCAAACATAAGGTACCACTTTCTGCAATCACCTTTAGCTCTTTCAACTGAGAAGGTAATCGGCATCTTAGTGAAAGATGGTAAAACAAAAGGGACCTACACCCGCCCCCTTCCTTTCTTTTCCAGACACTCTTGTTATTAGTTAACAATTCTTTTTCAGGGTTAGAGAGATGGTTCCGTGGGTAGAAGCACTAGTCACTAAGCCTGATGACCTTAGTCCAATCCCCTGGACTCACATAGTGGAAGGAGAATGACTCCCAAAAATGTTCTCTGAAGTTCACACGGATACCATGGCACTTGCACACCCACACACATACCAAACACATTCTTTTACAATTCTTTTTCAGGAAGAAAAAGTAGGTTGAATTTTCATCTTTCAAATGTCTCTCACTAGACCTTATACATAAGTTCTTTAATGAATTTTCACTTATTTTAAAATTTCAAGCTCTACTGAGAACCATATTCTTTAGTTTAGTTAGAATCTTGTATTTCAGTTTTTGCCTGCAGTTGGAATTTCAGAAGGCATCAAAAGCATTTTCATTTTTTTGCATGTAAAGTGTGAGTGTGTGCACAGGAATATGTGTGGCACACCTTCTATCTTGTTTGAGATGGAGTCTCTTATTGTTTGCCATCACATGTATCAAACTACTCCCCTCCCCGTGAGTTTCCAGGAATTCTCCTGTCTTCATTTCTCATCTCATTGTAGGAGCACTGCATTTATAGGTGCATGCTTCTACACCCAGCTCTTGCAGGATATCAAGATCAGACCTCAGATCCCCAGCCTTGCAAGGTAAATGATTTTACACACTAACCTCTCTGCCCAGTGCAACAATTTTACTTCCGATAGTGCAATAGCATGTGAGGTACACTTAGCCCTTTGAGAAAGATGTACTTTTAAGAAAAATGTCCCAAGTTCTTTACATTCCTACAGTTGTATAATTTCAGTATAACCAGAGCCTCACAAACTGGTCTCACTCAACACTACATTTAATTTTCCAGAAGGGCTAGGTATATAAAAAAGTGGCTTCTGACAATCCAAGTTAATTCATCCATTTGAAGTTGTTTTTTTACATGCCATGTTATTACTAAGCAAAATATACAAAAAGAAGCTTTTTTGTTTAAATAGGGCAAAATAGTTTTTAGTTAAGTGGTAAATATAAGAAAAGATTTCTCAACCTAAATGATTGACATTTTAGCTCTTTGGATTATTGGATATAGTTCTTTGCTGTGTGGACTGTCCTTGAATAGAAGAAGGTTTCATGGGATCCTGCCTGGCCTTAACTCCTTGCAAGGGTAGGTTGGGAATGTTATGGGCATCTAGTGCTCCTAACCATCCTACTAACATAAAATAAAGCCCCACAACAAATAATCATCCATTCCGAAGTGTAACTAACACACATTCTTATTTTGTCTCAGTTTTTCTGATTATATAAACATAAACCTCCCCCTATATATTCTAACACAAGCAGTCTCCAGACAGTCAAATGCCCCTTGCATTAAAAAGGAGAAGCAGAGAAAGACAAAATGACAACATAAGAAAGTGCTGCTCTATTAGAAATATCATATTGTGACATCAATATTCATAATTGAGCACACACCTGCAATTTTGGTACTCAGGAGGTTGAGGCAGGGAGATTTCTGCAATCCTAAGTAAGACCAGTACAGGCTCCATAACAAATTCTAAGACAGCCTGAATTACAGAATGAGACCCTACGTCATACCCCGAAACAATAAAACAAAAACAAGACCCTAGGGATTATAGTAAGTATTAATCTTTATATTAACAAAGGATAACAAGTGAAATCAACACTTGAACAGTTGAAACATTTTAAAACAAGATTTTGAAAGTATAATTACAAATTGGCCAGTTTCTCTGCAATAAGGTCTGATTTCAACTGAATCTCAGCTAATGCCAAATTCATCTCCGTATAACTGTCACCATTCACTTTCAGATTCAAGTCCTTTATCAGTCTTTCTCGCTGTACTTCTTGTTTGTGAAAATGGATTTTGGTCTCTCCCTCTGAAGCACTTGTGGCAATATTATCTGTTTTGCTTTCCTTATGCTGATGCATAAATCCATCTCTGACATATTCAAAGGCTGAAGTAGAAAGAGAACAAAAGGTAATTAGTTCCTGCTCCAAAGTGGATGACAAATGATTAATTAGGATATCCTCACTGCCCAATTTTAGATATCTGAAGAAACATTTTTCAGGGAGCACTTTGATGAGATGGTCAAGACACTGGAACAAAACTCCTTGATTCCTAAAAATAAAAGACAAAGATAATGTAATACAACTGCAATGGACACAACAGTCACATGCAAAATATTAATCAATTAATATTCATTCATAAACATTATGATCAATAATAAAAATGCATGCTTTCATTAATTCCAGTTATATCAGTACATATATCCTGTACTAATTAACTTAATAGCAGTCTGCTGCAAGCCGCAGAAAAAAATAATGGAATCCAGCTACTATCACAAAAGCTACTACTTAGAAAGGTCAAGGACTTTTCCGAAGGTCAAGCCATGGCTTAAGAAGTCTTGGTGATATTTTAGCTTTTGTATATATATTAGCTGATTCCTACAATGATTTTCTTGTATGCTATGTATGGTTCCAAGAACTCCTAACAGTGTATTTATCTAAAATACCTATCAAGCATCTAAGGCCAAACAACCTCCTGAACCAAGGTAACATCCTTATGGAAACAATTCCTGTCTCCTAGGTCAGGCGGATGGCTTTATTTCTTGTGCATTAGCTGAGACTCTCCTTTCTTATACAGCCTTACTAACATTATAGACTCCTAACATTTTTACATAACCACTTCCAGGAATGTAGTTTGAGCACATAAATTCCCTTTTTCTGATATACTAACCAATCATTAGCTCTTAGTTGACCTCCTCCTTTACCACTCCCCTTTTTGGGTTGTAAAAGAAAGCCTGACAGTCACTGCCTGAGGAAAATTCTTATCTGCCTTGATGACCCTGTAAGAATTCAAGCCTGGTGACCTTGCTTTAGCCAGAGCACTGCTATTGCATGGGTTTATAACTGTAAACCTCAGAGACTGAGAGAGGACTGAGAGGTATAAGGAAGCATAGAGGAGAATTTGAGAGACAGAACTTGAGGACAAGACAGAGAAAAGAGAATGGAAGAACAAGATGGGTAAGAACTGGAAAGGAACAAACTGAGATGGGGAAGAAATAGATTGAAGGGCTAGAAGAGAGTACTAGAGGAAAAAGAAGGAAGATGAAAGAGAGTCAGATGGGGAAGAACAAGATGAGGAAGAACAAGATGAGAAAGGAGATGGGAGAGGAGCTAAAATGGGAAAGAACTAGATAGATGAGAACCTAGATGGGGCAGAACTAATATGGGAGAATTAAGATAGAACTTAGAGGGGACAGCAGATAAATGTAGAGAGAAATCAGGCAAGAAAGGAGCTAGGCATGAGAATAGAATAGAAGCTGTATAGAGAGAAGACTGACACAGAATAATAAAGTGCATGAACTAAGGAGTTTCATGTACGTAGATTCATTTCATTCCATCAAAGATTAAATTATCAGCTGGTTGTAGATTCTTCCTGGACCCTGGGAGGGGACTATCGAGGGGCTGTGTTAGTTAGTTAGTTAATTGCAGCGCTGCGATTACCATGCAAGAAAAGGTCATGAGGCACGACAAAACCCAGTATCAGAGCTTTATTAAAAAGTGGAGGGGGGACAGGAGAGAGGACAGAGGGAGAGAGAAAGAGAAAAGAGAGGGCGAGATGTGAGAGAGACAGAGACATGTGTGAGAGAGAGTGGGCACACGCAGAGAGAGGAAGAGTAGACCAGAAAGGGGAGGAAGAGGGGGGGATTCCTTTGCACTTGCGCAGTCGGCTACTGAACTGAGCGTGTGAGGTCACTTAGCTAGGGGAGTGTCCAGAAACTCCGACATTCCAGACTCTTTGTTTATTATAAAAAAGGCGAGTGAGCAGGAATAGGGGCGCTGTGTTTCCCAAGAACTGCTTCCAGCTGACTTGATGGGCGTCAGAGTTCTCGGGGTGGGGGTAGGAAAGGGGGCTTCTGAAGTAGCCAGGATGTTCTGGGATGGTGGGCTGTCCTCTGCTGCTTTGGAGTTGTCCATTCTTCTCAGCTTGGGATTCTGGCTGCTTGTGTCTCAGAGAGCGCTGGTGAGACAGAGAAAAGCTTAGAAAAAAAGTTTTTACCTGGGGGGGGGATCCCAGGGTGAGGGAGGGGATCCTGGGACCAGTAAAGTTTTGGGTTATACTTATTCTGAAGCAGATCCATTTTGTCCAGGTGAATTTAATTTAATCTGGTTTCTGGAGATTAAAGAAAATTTTAAACATATTAAGAAGCAGCCCAGACCCTTTTTGGTCTGTGGTGTAAATATCTTTGCACTGGTACTGTTTCATTTGCATGCATCCTAGCCTGCTTCCAGACCTCTCTATTTCTTAGGGTAGCTTGAGAGGAATAGAGTGGGAGGAGTTAAGGTAAGAACCAGAGTTGGGCAGGAACAGCCTGTCTGATACCATAGAGCCTGCCCAGTATCAGAGAGAGGAGAGGAAGGCAGATAGGCGGAAGTTAGAGTTCCAGAGAGCCCACCCATTACCGGAGCATGGAAGTTCTTTGGACCTGAGCAGAAGTCAGATAGGCAGAAGTTCTTTGGAGTAAGAGATTCCCCAGGGTTAGCTTACATGTGGGCAGAAAAGAAAGACTCAGAAAGGGAGGGTTTAGTGGTTAGGTAGAAAGCTTGGAGATAAGGTAACTCTTTTTATTTGCTCGTTCGCTGCAGAAGTCAGGCAATTCCTGTGAAATATTGGGGTCCAAGCAGCTGTTAAGTGGCCATATTTCTCAGAGGAAGGGTGGGAGGAAGAAGCCTTATGTCCCATGACTGCAGCTGAGAGAGAAAAAAAAACAAATGAACCAAGGCAAGGTCCCGGACGCAAAGCCAAGGTATATAAAGTAAAAAGAAAACACAATGACCCAAAAGGCCAAGGTCCCTGACACAAGGCAGAACAGGTGTATAAAATAAAAATGAAAGAAAACGCAATGACCCTCCAACAAGGTCCCAAACGCAAGGAGGAATGGGTCTATAAATAGGCACAGGCCATTTTAACGGTTCGTCAAGTAAGAAATGGGGGCCCTTAGCTGGCATAGGCAGTGACTCCCCAGGAGTCCACAGAATTTACCATCCCCTTGAGTCGGTAAAACGTGTGGGCCCTATGCAGCCTGAGGACACAGCGGGTCCAACAACAAACTTCAGTTGTGGGAAGTGGCGAGGGGCTGGGAAGAGAAAACTCACCCCTGACACAACCGGTGTGTGTGCGGAGCGGTTCGGCGGCTGGGCAAATGACAAAAGAGGCAGTTGTAGGTAGAGCAGAACCTCGGCACAGGGTCCCAGGTGCAGAGTGTCCCACTGGGAGAGCCTGTCTTGTCTCGGCACCAGTGTTAGTTATTTAGTTGCAGCGCAGCAGTTACCATGGAAGAAAAGGTCACAAGGCACAACAAAATCCAGTATCAGAGCTTTATTAAAAAGTGGAGGGGTGGCCACTCTCCTGGGAGACAGAGCCTGCCAGGGCTGATTGGGACCAAGAGGACCTAGTGATTCTACATCAGCAAGACCTGAACATCCCAACGCAGAAGAAACAGAAGAAATTGCCCTTAAAAATGAAGTTAAGAAAATGATAGAGTCCCTTAAAGAGGAAATGAAAA
>LZPO01057484.1:2744576-2765153 GCA_001675575.1 Neotoma lepida
AAAAAAAAAAAAATGACTTCAGATATCTTTCTGGCTCAGGGGATTTCTTATGAGCTCTACTTCCCTCTCTGTTACAAATCTACTAAATCTAATCTGGGTTTATATTAGCATCTTTAGGATGAGATGCAGTTAATTAATGGTTTACTTGTCTTGAAACTCAGACTTCTCTAAATATGTTGATTGCTGAATTAGGTTGCTCCCCACAGCCAAGGCAGTTGGACTCCTGCTTTCTAAAAACAAAGTTTGTACAGGCTGCATGATGAAAGAAAAACCTTACAAATCTCTATAGAAAAAAAAATACCTCTTACTTTACATTTTTATGACCCAAGGAAAACTATTAGTATTCAAAATAGGGGGAAATTGAGGGTGAATACAACTAAGTATAATGAGCAGAAGAATTAAGTAATTGTGATCAATCACTTGTGCTTATTATCTCTGTCAGTTACAATACATGCATTATAACATTTCAGGTTTACAACTATTCTCCCAGAATAAACATTCTTATCGTTCCTTGATGTAAATTCAGACCCCTTACTTTAATGAAGGTAAACTGTCCCAAGGCTGCAGCATTGATCCATGCTCACAATAGTAATCAGCAATGCTGCTGCCAGGGTTAGAAAAGAGTCATTTGGCCTCTTGAGTCAACCCTGTTAATCATACTGCCATGGCATGCATTTCTCTATTAAGAACAAATTGCCTATAGGAAGGCAGTGTGAAAGAATGTAAAAATCAATGTAATCAACATCCTCTAAATTCAACAGACATAGAAAAATGTTGTTCTATCTTGTTTCAGTGGCTATACATACAGAGTCACTCTTTTAGGTAATGACAACACACAGAATGACTTAAAAATGCAGAAATCACAGAACGGAACTGCTGCATCTGAGTGACAGCATAGAAATATGTGAATGGAATGAGGAACAAAGTTCATTATTAGGGGATAATTAATAAGTAATTTATGAAAGAGAGAGGTGACTACAGAATTTAACCTGGCAATAAACTAAAATGTGTATCTTTGGCAATTGCATTTCTGACCTGACCCCAGAGAAACAAACCCACATATGGAAGGATACCACTACTCTAAAATATATACTGCACTACTATTTGCAATGTAAAAATTACAAATTTGAATGATTACCAGTAGGAACATAAACAGATGGGACATCACACTACAGTTAAAAAGAATGTATTGCATATCATATGGTGAAATTTTAATAAGGACTATGGGTATTAAGGTAGGGTAATTGAGTCTAGGGGAGATTTTAGTTATTCAAATAGTTTTATAAATGTTTTCAAACAAGTTTTAAACAATGTGTTCAATTTTTCCCATGAAAATGTAAATATAGGAAACACTGTGGGGAAAAATGCTAAATGCCTTATTATGGTGAACGAGCTACAGATGAAGGATTTATGAGGGAAAACTGGGGTTTTCCTTTATGGTGGAGGTGAAGGGCTGCTGGAGATTGAACATCAGGCCTCCAACATGCACAGTGCCAGTGAGCTATATCCCAAGCCCCTAGGGTAACTGTTTTGTTTTAACAATGTATACAAGTAGTCTTCAGTATCTCTCAATTGTAAAGAAAGGCAACATTGTTATGTTCAACTAAACCACCAAACCTCAAGTTTGTTCCAGTACTTTATAAATCTAAGCTTTTACCAGCCTTGGCAATGTTTGCATTTTGCCCTGGATAAGCATTGTGACTTGTCCTGTAAGTTTGGCAGTATCCCTGGCTTTTACCCATTAGAAATCAGACGCACTCCCATTCCCGAGCTGTGACAACCACAAATGTCACTTACATGGCAGAAATAAGAATCCTATCTCTACCTCGTTAAGAAGAAGCACCTCAATATAAGATCTTTCCTTTTAACTTTCTATAACCACTTGAACTCAGAGTTCAAAGGCCTTGTAAGCGTCTCACACTCCACAACCAAGAGTGGTGGCTACACTTGTAATCTCCATCAGAGAGACAGAAACAGGAGCATGTCTGAGAGTTGAGGCCAACCTGGGCTACAGACCAAGTTCCAGGCCTGCCAGCACTATAATGCAAGACACTACAACAAAAAGTCCTAACAGAAATAATCGCCAGATATAGAAAACACTCACAGTCCAAATTATCCGCGACAGTCAGGAGGAAAACAACAACTCTCCAAGGCAGCCAGATCATCATGTCCCAGAAGCACCAAATGACTCCAAACCTCCCGCCCGCGCATTGCACACTGGGACACCCGGCCCAACAGTTGAGTGAAAAACTCAGGAAGCTAAGCCTGGGGGAGGTGGTTGCCAGGGGAGACCTGAAGGGGCGGGGCCTCCGAGTGGTGGAAGCGAATGGCCTGCCCAGCTGTCAAGGGCTGTGCTTTGGAGAAAGCATCGGAGTGCTCCAGCCTGCTCGGGGCGGGGCAGCAGTGCCAGATGGACATCGGAGGGCGGAGTTTCTCCTTAGAGAAGCAAGTGGAAGCCGAGCAGAGAACTTATTCCCGCCCCTACCCCCTGACGACAGTATAGGATTGGACAGTGTGGAGGCACTTCCTTCTACCTTCCGGTGTCACGCGACCGCCTCCTCCTCCCTCCCTTCTTGGTCTACCTTTGGGCTGGGCTGGGTGATGAGATACTTGGCTGCCGGCAGTGGAAGGGGTGACGGCTACAACTACGATCAAGTCCACGACAGTGACCATGGCCGAGGTGAGCAGCACTACACCACTGCTGGGTCCCCGGACCGAAAAGCCGCTTTCCAGGCCCAGGGCCCGTGTGCTCCGGTGCAGGTGTTTGTGTTGAGTGATCAGAGTAAAGACCATAAGCATCTAAGGTTCTGTTTTGTCTCCCATCCAGAATAACGCTCAGAATAAAGCCAAGCTAATCTCTGAGACCCGGCGGAGATTCGAAGCTGAGTATGTGACAGGTGAGCATGCATTCTACGGGTTGAAGTGGGGTGTACGGTGAGCATAGAGAACTTTTGCTAGGATGTTTGTGGGTGTTTTTGCTGACAGATGTTAGAGACCTTTCCAACACTCACTGGAAAGATGCTGTACGTATTTCAAGGGTTTTGCCATGCTGTGTGTGCTGTTTCAGTGGGGCAGATGGTTGTGCTCGCTTCTTCTTTAAAAGGTTAATGTAAGTTAGAAATCAGAACGTCTAGCATCTCGTGTTCATGGGCCTGGTGGGCTATTTGGTTAATGACATAGGTGACACTGTGTGCAATTCATGGTTCCTGTCCTGGCCTTTCACCAGAAAATAAACCTGGAAACTATTATTGTACTTTTGCTATATACTTTATACATAATTTGGTAATCCAGTTCCTTTTATTTTGCTTAATTCCGCTTCTCAAAACCAAAAGTGCTACTCACAAGTTCTTATCACATCACGCTCTGTACTTGAAAGTTTCGTGCAGAACTGATTTATTAGTTAAACATTCAATGTCTCAATGTCATAGATACTTGAGTTGTCAGGTACTTATCTGATCAGTATTTTTAAACATTTAGAATAAGTTATAAATACGGAATTTAAAAGCTCAAGTTGCCGTCTGTCTTGATTGATGCTAATCTAGACCCTTCCACTAAATAGCTTACATCTTCTGAGTTCCTGTTTCCATATCTGTGAAATGTAAATAATGTTAAAGGATTAAGTGAAGAAACATGTATCAGATTGTCAAGTGTGAAACTAAAAACTAGTGAGCTGTCAATACAGATTTTGCCTCAGTCATTTGGTTACTGTGGAAGGAATTCAACTTTTGTATTTTGATTTTAGTGCTTACCAGAAGATTCCTCTACCCTTATACTGTTCTGTAGTGTACATCAGTTGATGACCTAGAACAAATAAGGAAATCTGTTCCAAATAGCTTGCTCAGTAAATCTTTTCATACCTCCTTGCCAATTTTCTTCATGTATCAAACTTTGTACCAGAGAGTTGCAAAATCACTCCATTCACTTTTAGCACAGAGATCTCATTCATGTCTATTACCATAGCTGGTTACAGTAAGAAGCTAATTCAAAAATAACTTTCTATATGAATATAATTCATAGCTATATGGTTTATGGTATACTAAGACATAACTCATAGCTAATGAATTGATGATTCTATAATAGTCATTTACTTATTATGCTCAAGGGATCAAGCAGAAGATAGATAAGTTGTGCAATCCCCAAGGTCTTAAAGGTTATCTTGATTCAGTCTTCTCACTTGTAAAATGAGGGAAGTGAAGTGTAGTGAGATTAAGCAATTTGCTCAGAATCCCTGGTGTTAGAGTTTTGGCCTGGCCTTCTACTCAGGCCTTTTGGATTTCACTATAGTAATCTTTAAGCAACATCACAATGTCAGATGAGATCATGTCACTCCCCAGCTTGAAACCCTTCAGTGTCTTCCCACTGTATGTATTTAGAATAAAGTTCCAGTTCTTCTTGGTGGCCTACAAATGCGCAGTCCTATATTGCCTAGCTCTTGGCTACCTGTCCATCCTCACCTGTTATTACTCTCCTTCCTTAGTTCCGAGTTGACCACCCCCGCATTAAGAAACATACAAATAGCAACCCAGTACACACACACACACACACACACACACACACACACACACACACACACAAATCAAAAGTTCATTAAAGAATATTTAGTCTAAAAACATGCGGCTGATGTATTTTCTATTTGACTTCCTTTTAAAAAATGCAGTGACCCACAAAATTGACATCACACTCCAGAACATGACCCACAGTTTGAAAAATATAGCTACACTGCCTCATTTGTGTTCTTCAAACAGAATGCATCTGTTTGCGTCTTGGGACATTTCCATTTCTCTCAGCCTGGGATGCCTTTCCCCAGTTAGCATGTATGGTTAGACCTTGTTTTGTTTTGTTTTTGTCTTTTCAGGGTTTAAATGTATCTGAGAGGCCTTCCCTGGTTATTAAGTAGCTTCTTGTCCTGCATACTTTCCCTCCTAGCCTGTAATTGTCCTGTTTGTTTATTGTTCATTTCCTCCAGTAGATGATAGATGGCTTTAGTTACTAGTAACAGCCTATAGAAGTTGAAGGCAGAAGCTGTGTGTATTTTTCTCACTCCTCAATACCTTTCACAGAATTCAGTACATAATCACTGAGTGAATATAGCACTGCTTAAAGATATGCATTAGAAGATCATTGGGAGAATTGACATTGCAAATTAAGAACTGACCTAACCAGCTCCCCTTTCCTACCAAAGGTCTGGCAAAGAGCAGCCTTCACAATGTATGCCATAAAGACAAACTTTTTTTTTTTCAGAGAAAGGCACTGTGTATGGCATGGGGTGGTTTTACCCTTAAATATACACACTTAGGTATAGGTGAACCGGTATGTGAGTTATCTACACAAGAGTTGTAAAAAAACTCTGTGGGCAAGGAAAGTAGAAGCCATGAAAGACTTTCTGACCTGAAAGTTGCAGGTGTACCCTAGCCTATAATAAGGCTTTTTAGTTTGTACGTATTCTCCCTATAAGGTTGCTTTTTAGAAATTAACCTTGGTAAAACTGATGTGGTTCTTAGTGCGTGTAATCCTAGAACTCAAGAGGCTGAGGCAGGAGGGCCTTTGAGTTCCAAGGTGGCATGATTTATTATAGTGAGTTCCAGGTAAGCATGAAAGTGAAATCCTGTCTTTAAAAATATAAATAGTAGCCAGGCGGTGGTGGTGCAGGCCTTTATCTAAGTACTTGGGAGGCAGAGGCAGGCAGATCTCTGAGTTCAAGGCCAGCCTGGGCTACAAAGAGAGTTCTAGGACAGCCAGGCTACACAGAGAAACCCTGTCTCAAAAAATAACAACATCAAAAAATTACATAGATAAATAGATAAAATAAGAAAAAAATAACTTTGTGTTTAGAACATCTACTCTTGTCTTTCACAGTCTCTATTGTCACTAACAATATTTTGTTTCATAAAAGGTTTAAGGCATACAAGCCATAATGATGTTTTTCCTAAATAAAAGTATTTATTATCCACAAGTATCTCTCTTCAAACATTCATTTGAAAACAGGTTCTTGGGAATGCCAAACTGATTTTTTTTGTGCCTGTAGAAAATATTGCCAAATATGGGTAGATTTTTGAGCAGACAAAAAGAAGAAAATAGAGGTCCACAATTATGGTACTTTTCTCTGTCATTGTTACTGTGACAAGTTGCACACTGAGTCTCAAATGAGAAACATTTCCTGTTCTTTTCTTCTTTCTCTTTGTGACAATAATTTATTCAGCCCTGCAAGTACTCATTATCTGCTTAATTCTGTAAAAAGGGTTGTCAGTGTTAGAGGAAGGTGAATGATGGAGCCATTTTCCAAACTTGTACCACCTAGTGACAGTGTTAGAACAAAGATAAACTGCTAAGTAAGGTGAACTGAATCACAAGGAATAAGAACCAAAGGAGTCCCTTGGCAGGCATGATGGTATACACGTGTAATCCCAGAAAGTGGGAAGTGAAAGCAGGAGGATTGGGGAGTTCAAAAAGGTTAGCCTTTACTACCTAGTGATTTGCAATCCAGCCTAAGCTTCATGAGACCTTTTCTCAAAGACTGATAAGTGCTATGACAAAGAAAGACACCTAGTGCTTGGTGATCTGGTTAGCACTGGGTTAAAAGCAATGTCATGGTGGTGTTGTTTGTTTTTATTCTTTTCTTGGGGGCCTGCCACCCAGCTCCCAAATAAATCACACACGGAGGCTTATTCTTAGTTATGAATTCCCGGCCTTAGCTTTGCTTAGTTTCTTGCCAGCTTTCCTTAACTTATTCCAACTACCTTTTGCCTCTAGGCTTTTCCCATTCTCTAACTTCTGTAAATCTTACTCTTACTCTGTGGCCCGCTGTGTAGCTGGGTAGCTGTCCCCTGAAGTCCTTCTCCTTCTCTGGTTCCTAGATCTTAGAATCTTCCTCCCAGTTTTCTCCTTCTATATATACTCTCTGCCTGCCAGCCCCGCCTATCCTTTCTCCTGCCTTGCTTTTGGCCAGTTCTCTATTAAACCATGAGGTGTTTTACACAGGCACAGTAACACAGTTTCACCGAGTTAAACGAATGCAATATAAACAAAAGTAACACACCTTAAAATAATATTCTACATCATGGAAAAGCTCAGAAGCTCCCAAACCTTAGAAAAGCTTGCACTAAAACATGCTGCTATTGGGAAATAGCAGAATCTTTAGGAGCTGTTTGCAGCCCGGCAGTGGTGGCATACGCCTTTAATCTCAGCATTCAGGAGGCAGGGGCAGGGGGATCTCTTCGATTTCCAGGCCATCCTGGTCTACAGAGTGAATTCCAAGACAACTCGGGCTACACAGAGAAACCCTGTCTTGAAAAACCGAAACCCAAACCAACCAAACAAAAAAGAACTGATCACCTAGTAAGAGTTCTTGGGAATGGTGCCTTTAAAGATGGTTATGGAACCCTGGTTGCCTCCTCTTTCTGTTGTTGGGCCTGATACATGCTACCTGCCTGATGTCCCTCCTCACCACAGGTTCAAAAGCAACTGGGCCAACTGATCACAGACTGAACCTCTAACACTCGGAGCCAAAATAAACCTTTACTCTCTTGATCTCTGATATTGTGGTGACAGCAAGCTGACTAACCCAGGTGGTATTTCTTATGAACTTAGGTGGAACTTGGCCAGGTAGAGAAGGTGATCAAGGTGGGTCAGACAGTCTGAGCAAAGGCACTGGAGTAAAAAGGTGTGCAGCATGTTCAGGAAGCCTACGAAGCTTGCTGTAGTAACCCTCAAAAAGACATGTGCACATGGTTGAAAACAGTAGGAATACAGTGTAGAGAACCTTGGATGTCCAGATGATATGTTTATACTTCAGGACCTGTGGAGAGCCAGCTGTACTCAAGGGGTTTGTCTGATCTTACAGCTATAGGAATTTATTTAAATGAACTTAGTTGATAGTAGAAAAGTGAAAAAGCCTCCATACCATCTAGAAATAGTTAACAGTGGTAGATTTTTTTCTAATGTTTTGTCTATATCCTTAGGAGAGCAAGGAAATCTTATTAAAAGACTATCCTGATTATCATTTGTATGTTACATTTTTATTGACATTATCTTACTTCCTCATTTTATAAAGTAGGCAATATTGTATATATATATACATATATGTATATATGTGTATATATATTTAATATTTGGATCTATTAGTAAAAGACAATTACCATTTTATTTAGATAATCCCTTTTTGGACATTTAGATTACTTCCATGTTTTTGTTAATACAACTTTATGAAGCAGTTAAGATTACTTCCTTTAGATTCATGTCTTGGAATCAAATTATTCTTTTCACAAGTAAATCCTTGGGACTCATTTCATAATGTATATCAAACTTCCACCATACAAGCTGCCCAAGTTCATTTCCACTGGCCCTGTGGGATGATGTCTGTCTCCCACACCTTATCCACATTTAGTGTCATCATTTCTTAACTAATAATTTTTTAGTTTGTATTTGATTACTAATTTGGCTAAACTTCTTTTCATATGATTATATTCATTTATACATGTTGTTCGAATCTTAGATGGTCTTTCAATAAAAAACCCAGAGCCAGATATCAGGGTGAAAGCTGAAAGATCAGAGAAGCAGAACAGCCAGCCACTAGTTCTTACCTCTACAAAGTCCTCAGCCTAAACAGAGTGTGTTCCTGTTTCCTCATGCCTTATATACCTCTCTCTGCCCTCCCATATTACTTCCTGGGATAAAAGGCGTGTGTGCTTCCCAAGCAAAGGCATGAGATCTCAAGTGCTGGGATTAAAGGTGTGTGCCACCACTGCCTGGCCTCTATGTTTAATCTAGTAGCTGGCTCTGTCCTCTGATCCTCAGGCAAGTATTTGGGGACACAGTATATCACCACATATACATACACCTTTTTTGTTAATGACACTATTACTGATTTTGGCAATTTCTTAATGTATTCAAAATTACCTAATGTTTTGTGGTTTCTTCAGTTGCTATTGAAGTTGATTCCTCTCACCTAGAGACGTTTCTGCCCTCTTTATTTTGTTTTAGTTGAATGTTGATGTTTTTAATGGACATAATCTCTAAAGCATGAGAGAACACGTAACCATGTACTTACTATTCAGCCAAAGGTCTAGATCCCTTACCTTAGACGCTTCCCATGTAGTATGATGTTTGGGAGACACTTTTCCTGCATTTTGGGTTACTCATTCTCTTGTTTTTCATTAGTTTTATCCCCTAAGAAATCTCCTCCACCAAAATTTTATTACATTCTTAATTCTTGTCTTAACTTGGTATAAAGGCTGAACATACTTTCCAATGATTTGCCTCATTTTGGGACTCCTTCATATTGTGTAATGTAACTAATTTTGGAACTATGTAATAGTTCATAGAATGCATAAACCAGTTGATGAATTTCAGTTTTTGCTAGGCTTGCTATCTTATATAGTGCTGCTGTAAACATTGCCTATGCATTTCTGCACACATAAAGTGACGATGGTCAAAGGATAGAAAATATCAGTGAGACAGAAGAAATAAGTTCAAGAGATCTTTGTACAACATAGTGAGTATAGTTAATAACAATATTATATACCTGTACATTACTAAGGCAGACTTTAAGTACACTTACAATAAAAATGAAATGTATGGAAAAATATCTTTTCATTAGCTTGATTTATAGGTTCTGTGATGCATACATAAGAACATTATATAAATGTATATAGTTATTTGTCAGTCAGTTTTTGAAAAGGATCAGTTTTTATCCTTATGATAGATCTAAAATTACCAATTCTCTGCTTTAGAGGACATGAAATGTGGCTTTCTACAAAGACTTGAGTCGTAGACTTGAATGAGAATGAAGACTTGGTAGACCTGCTTACTTTTTAATGTTTAGTCTCAGTAATGACCTTTTACATTGCCTAGCAAATATTCTTTTATCTTTCACTGAGTTTTTAAAATTCTTATCTCTATGTAATTTATCCCTAGTCATATATCCTCATTTTTAATGTTTTGTGACATTTGCAGTTTTAAACCACCTGCTAATGAAATACTGCCAGTTCTAGGATGGTGATTTTGTTTGAGTCACAGTTGTTTTAATAGCTTAGACAATAAGAGTACAATCTGTTTATCTAATTTCCAGTGTACTCTTCATTGTTTTGTGGTATTAGGGAACCCAGGCCCTTACTTGGGCTAGACAAGCACTGTACCAATAAACTACATCTCCAACCCTAACACATGCTCTTGATAATAGGGTACAGGAGTGATTTTTTTATTACTGAAAATTTAATCTCTACCAATAATTCTGATTTAATAAGTATTTTAGTTTCTACTACTCTGATAAAATACCCTGACCTGAAGAAAGAAATGGATTTATTTCACTTACAATCCAGTATTATGGGTAAATGGAGACAGGAACTTCAAATAGCAAGTCACACTGCATCTCCAATCAAAACAAGAGAGAAATGTTTGCATATAGGCTCATTTACTTACTTGCATATGCTCCATTCCTCCACTCTTACATAATTCTGGACTTCTTGTCAAGGGAATGGTGCTACCTACAGTGGGCTGGACCTTGCCACATCAATTAACTTGATTAAGTCAATCCTCCACAGACACGCCCATAGTCCAACCCAAGGTACACCATCCCTCATTGAGACTTCCCAGATGGTTCTAGGTTATATCAATATGACAATGAAAGTTAATCATCACAATAAAATATCTAGAAGAACCAAGTGTGGTAGCTCAGGTCTATAATACCAGTGCTTGAGGTGAAGATATGAAGATCAGGAGTTGAAGGCTAACCTCAACTCCATATTGTGTCTGAGGCCCTCCTGGGCTACATGGATCCCTGTCTCAAAGTCAAAAAAAAAAAAAGAACCACCAATAAAAGATCTCTAGAGTTTTTAATAGAATCATAGAAATTCCTAAAGGACTTTTCCCCTTCAGTCACCATTTTACAAAGAATGAGAGGACATAAATTTGATACATTTTACTAAACAATGTAACAATGTTACAAAATTTATGTTCATTGTAGAACTTACTATTTGTATCATTTACTTTTCTAGTTCGCCATGGTTCTTGATTTATTATATTGCTATTTATTTTCAGTGAACATGACATTCAACAACTCAAAAACTACTTAATGATGTATGTAGTCTTAAAAATGCAAGTTCCCAGAATTAGAAAGGAAACTCAAGAAATCCATATACATGAGAAGGAATCAATGCCAGCAAATTTCTTTCACAACTAGAGCAAAGCAGGTAAAAACATCCTTAAGATTTGAGATTTTAACAGCACAGTGAACAAACTTGATTATAGACACACAGCTGAGTACATTTGTATATTTGTATATGTGTTTATATGTGTATAGGTTTTCCTACCCAACAAATAGAAAATAGATACTTTTAAAATCTATTTTTCTACTTTTGGAGCGTTTGCAAACACTTCTCATGTGGTAAGTAAAAAAAGAAGTCTCAGAAAATTCTAAAGTAGCTAGATGATAAAAGGCCAGGTTCTTACACTGTTAGGCAACTATATTTGGAGTCATAATAAAGATACTTAAATTTTAGGAAGCCAAAACAGCATACCTCTATGGATTAATAACCTCCCAGCAATGTGTGTAATTCTTACTTCTGCTAAATAACTTGTGGTTTAATGAGGGTGTCACAATGGAAAGTACCAAAAAATGTTAAAACTAATTGAAAGCTTATATGGAAAGATCTAGGGTAATTTTAGCTGAAGTCAGTAAGCTTGGTTGGTTTTGTGTCTGTGTGTGTGTGTGTGTGTGTGTGTGGTGCGGGGGGAGTGTTCAATTCAGGATCTTTTCTGCCTAGGTATTTGATAACTTTATTTTCTCTTCTGTAACATTTTAACTTTTCAAAAGGGCAAGAACAATGCAATCTCCTATTGAAGACCTATCTAGACCCTGAGAAATGTCAGGGTTGGTGTGGGGAGGGGAACAGACATACACAGTCATAATTATTGTGATTCAAAAATGTGATGGGCATCTCTTGTTGGTAGGGATTAGGAGGATGAGGAGGTAACTTTTCCAAAGTCCCTGAGTACTTGGAGCTCAGCAGAGTAGAGCAGCATTAGCCCTCACTCCTCTCATGCCTGCTCCCTCACTACACAGGGACTGGGACATTTGCAGCTGTGGTTTAAGGAGCTGTTCCCTTCAAAAGGAATGCTTATTGCTTATTTTTCACAAACAGGATTTCCGTATGGCGTGTGTGTGTGTGTGTGTGTGTGTGTGTGTGTGTGTGTGTGTGTGTGTGAACCCAGAGATTCATACATGCTAGGCTAACACACTACCATTCTACTATTGAGTTGTATAACTTAGCCTTTCTTTTCCTGGTTTTTAGTTTGAAAAAGTATCTTGGTAAGTCACCTGGCTGTCCTTGAATTCACTGTGTAGCTGGGGTAGGTCTTGGACTTGTGACCTTCCTGCCTTGGCCTCCTGAGTAACTGGAATTACAGGCTTGTGTCACCAGGTCTGGACTTTTAATGAGATGGGCCCCACATTCTCCCATTTTGACTTGGACTAAGAAGAGCAAACACCAAAGTGTATATAATGAGTCCACACCAAGGCCTTGACACAGTTCATAACATGTAGGAATGGCCCAAATCCATTAAGTCTGTTTAGCCTGGTTGACTCGTGAAAATTTAGACCTTGGTGCTCTTGAAGGAAAGCAACTGAAGTATAAAGTTCCACCTTCCCTGCAACTGACTAGAGATCATCCAAGACTGGTTTTCATACAGCCTGTTCCTGAGAATTATTTTTGTTCAGTTTGTATTTTAAAGGGCTTTTAAACACACATACAAGGAATCAGCCTCAGGATATCTGTGTCCCTCAAGGTTTAAGATATTTACCATCTAACCCTACACAGGGTAGGGTGGTGGGAATTACCAAACCCTGCAGTAGACCAGAGGTTCACTAGATATGGTCCTTATGCCAGCTTGCTGATTCTTGGCTCTCCTCCAAAGTTCACACTCTAGGTACGGAACCCAAAAAAATGCCTGTGTTGACAGCCCTTATTGGTTCTGATACATGCTGAAACTTTTGACTTGTTCTGTCATAGAAGATCACCTTTCACTCAGTCTTCCAGATAGCTTGACAGATATGGAGAGATTCAGACTAGATTGTGGCCAGCTGCTAAGGGAGTGGTTTGGTTTGGTTTTGTTTCCCATTCTTAACACATCAATAATCTGTACTTCTCTCCCAACCCCATGTCAGGACTTTTATGTGATCTATACTAAAGATTCATGGAGGAATCTAAGGCCTATGTATGAAAACAAGAGATTTTGGGGCCAGCAAAATGGCTCAGTAGCTAAAGATGCATAACACCAACTCTGACAAACGGAGTTCAATTCCTGGAGCAAACACGGTAGAAGGAGAGAACTGGCTGCAGAAAGTTGTCCTCCTCTGACCATTACACATGCACATAGGTACACTATGAATAATACAAATAAATACATGAATAACACAATGAATCTTAAAAGAAAACAGTGGATTTTGTTGTACTAAGTATAATTAATAATGTCCCTTAACTGTGTGACCCAAAGCCATAGAATGCTGACTGTTCACTTTCTTCTCTGGTCTTATTCTCTTCCTTCTATCTGCCTTTCTGTCCCTCATCTCTCTTGCTGTCCTCTCTTCTCTCCCCTTTTCCTGCCGTGGCCCTTTCCCTATTTCCTCTTGTTCTTTATCCCTGTTTCTACTTTTCTCCTGCCTCTCTCTGCTAAACCCTACCTCCTCCCCTCTCCAGCTATCTCTTTGTCATTTCTTTCCCCTTCTCTGATTTCATTTCTGCTTGTCCAGGGTTAAATGATTAAAAGAGCAGCAACAGTATTTCCTGTGTAAATACACTCCTATTAATAATAATGTTAAATGGAAACTTCTGATTTCAGAGATCGGTATCCATGAAAACTACCAAAGGAAGAGGGCTTTAAATTTCTAGTAGTGGTCAGTGTCTTGATGATAGTGCTACCAGTAGTAATAATGTGAATAATAATGATTCATTGTTTTTATTGTGGTTACTTTATACTGACTTTGTATCACTGTATCACTTACAAATATTTTTCCAACAAAAGTACTTTTCAGTATAGTCTGGGACCCTGGTGGATGCCCAAGACTCTTCCAGAAGCCTCTAAGGTCAAACGGTTTTTATCACAGTCCTAAGATATCATTTGCTTTTTTCATTGTGCTGACATCTGTACTAATTATACAAAAGCAATAGCAGGGAAAACTGCTGAGTCTGTGACTGGAGCCAAGGAAAGTAGTTATTGTAGTGCTTATCGTGTTCATGAAAGAAGGAGAGAGAAAAGCCAGATTTATTTTAGAAAGTCTCTAATGATACAGCAATTTTTTGTTAAACCTTGACCTTTGAAGACATGTGCTTTTAATGTCTTGTGTGAGAAAATGAGGGTGTACCCATAGAACATTTCTACATGCTAAGTGTGTTTGACTTGGGAGCTTACTTAGTCCCCTTTTCACTGACTGCAATTTTTATTTGGAAGAACTGATAAGTAAACTGTGCTTATGCTAACTTGGGTATGTGGCAGACATTTTCCTGCAAGCGGATGAAGGCAGCCATGATTTTAAGGAAAATATTCTACTGGTACAATGGCCAAACAAAATGATCCCTCCTTAATAAGACAGAGGCTATGTTACCTCTTTTAATGCCATCTCATGCTCTCAAATGTCATTTGTAATTAAAGGGAAAATCTGCTTGGAATACTAATGAATTTTCAAATTACAGAGCTAAAACTATTTCCTAAGGGTTATGTAGTATGGAACCACTCATTTTATAGATTAGAAAAATGGAGCCCATATATTAAAATCTATACCCCAGATGGCATTCCACAAATGTGTGATTTATGGTCTCATATTTTGTGGTGTTTTAAATTTCCAAGCACTTTCATATATTCTTTTTCATCTGACCCTTACACAGGCCTCTGAGTATATAAAACAGTTTGAAGATGAAAAAACGGGAGAGTCAAAGAGGTTAATTGTCTCAATGCACTTTATACTTTCTTGCCTTTTCATCTATTATCTCAAGGCCCTGAACTAAAGGCAGTACAAGTAGAGAGGAGGTAGACACTCTACAACTTAGCAACTAAATACTTGTGAAAGAAAGGGAAATACAGAAGCCAGGGAAATTTCCAAAACCGTTTGCTTTAGCACTTAAGAGAGAATGGATAGCTGGGAAACTAAAAATAAAGACAGAATAGAGTCTGTCAGTAAATGTTGTGGCATCTGCTTTAGAGAATTCTGAAGATGTACAGACTGTGGACCTGGTTTATTTGGGAAAGATGGTGTGCATGCCAGTAACTCTAATTCAAGATGAAGATTGTTGAATGCCTTAAGAAAAACTTAAGTGAAGGCCTGTTGGTACTTGCCAAAGAATGACGTTTGGTCACAGGAAGTATTTGTGAGAAGAGGAAGTATCTGAAAAGAGTGCTGCTAATGGTCAGATTTGGATGTGTAGAGGTGATGGTATGGAGACAAGAAGAATCCCTTACAACAGACCAGTGAGAATAGCATACAAGGAGGACCATCTGGTATAGAAGTTAGTGGGGAATGTGGCATGTGTATGAAGATACACAATTATAATTGAATATAATTACTCCACTAAATTATTGGAGATGTTGTCCTCAGAGTCTGAAAACATGCTGCTGCTGCATGTTATGATTTAGATGTGAAAGATTCCCTGAAAAAGCTTCTGTGTTGAAGGTCTTGGTCCCCAGCTGGTAACAGCTGAGAAGTGACTGGATCATGAGAGCACTGACTTCATCATTGACAAGTTCATAGCTGAGTGGTCTATTAGGATACAGGGCCTTGCTAGAAGAAGTTAGTCACTGGGGGGATGTGCACTTGAATAGTATATTCATTCCCTGGCCCCTTGCTGGCTGTCTATCTGCTTCCTGTCTGCCATGATAGGAGAAGTTTTGTTCTCTAGTACCATTCTGCCATGCCATACTACCTGATCACAGGCTGAGGAATAATAGAAGCAGTTGCCACAGACTAAAACCTCTGAAACTGTGAGCAAAACCAATGCTTCCGCAGTTGGTCTTGTTGGTACACCCCTGTAATCCCAGTACTTGGGAGACTGAGAAAGAAGTTAGAGACCACCTTATAATCCACACACAAAAAAATCTTTCTTTCCTTCTTGGATTTTGTCACAGGAATGAAGTATCAGCTAGTAGACTCTAGATAATGGATACTTTTCCACTTGACTTGTTCAAAAAATTATATTCTGTGCCATGTGCAGAAGTGCACACCTGTAATTCTCGCTACTAAGACTGAGACGAAGAGGATCCCTTGAGCTCCAAGAATTCAAAGACATCCTGGACAGCATAGTTAGACATCTTCTCAAATCTGTAGTCTTTAGATAACTTCATTCAGCTCTCACTTAGAAAGCCAGTCAATTCTTTAGATTACATTTTCACCTGAAAAACATCCCTATGTATGTCTTGGAGAAGTATAGCTTTGTCTTCCAGATCTTTCTTCTCCTTTGCCATTATTTTTGTTATTTTTCACAGCAGAATTAACCTGATTTAGATGTTCATTACTGTTTTTTTCCTAGAAAAGTCAGAAAAATATGATCCACGTGATGTTGAGAGGCTTCATCAAGATGATAATTGGGTTGAAAGTTACTTAGTTTGGAGACATAATGTTGTGGATGAAGCACTGAAGATGCTTGATGAGAGTTTTCAGTGGAGGAAGGAACTTGCTGTCAATGGTAAGCTGTCGGACTTAACCTTGACAGGGTAATGCTGTCTGTATAAACGTTACTGTTTGTCTGTATTTGCATACATCCTTAGCAGTCATCATTAACACTAGAATATTACTTTTAGGGGCCTAATCATACTTTCAAAGGGACTGTTTATGACAAAATCTTAGAAGGAAAATCTTTCATAAGAAAATCAGATCACAGGGAACTGAGTCACACATTGCCACTAAAAGCATGGTTACCTCGTCTGTGTTTGGTTCGATTCCATTAAACAGCGGCAAGATAGTCTTCCATATTAGACCTAGACATAAGAAGATGTTGCTGTCTTGTTTTGTTTTTTCAGTTATTGCCTGTGCCTTTCCATATCCCCAGAGTACCTCATGCTTGTGAGTGTTCCATAACTGAATGGGGAGCCCAGAAAAGCAAGCTTATCACCAAGGAGTCCTGTGGCAGCCTTCTCTAAACTCTTCTACTAGATTGAAATCTGTCATCAAATAGGTCTTAAAATCTTAGAGGAGATTTTACAGTAATTTTCAGATATGTGAAGAACTCTACACAGAGGGTTACCTATTGTCTCCCTCTATAATGTTAACAAGAATAGGTAGAAGTAACTGCCCATTTCAACTACCTGTAAGCATGAACTTGGGAGTGACTAAGTCTAAAGACTTAATGCAAAATAATCAACAAATCTAGAGCTAATTTTCTCCCTATTCTTTATACTAGACTCCACAAGAAAGGGCATACCTAAAATCTAAGAAGTCAAGTAATGGGAAATGTAAAACCTGTAGGAAGTTTAAACAAAGAAACATATATTAATCAACAAGAAAGTACATATCTGCAATTTCTAAATCATGGACAGAATAAACTCATTTGGAGTAAAGTTTGTTGTGTGTGGCTTTTTTTTCCATTTCCTTTCTTTTTTTTATCAGCTCATTGAGAATCTCATACTAAATACAGCAATGTGTATATTCTTGCACATGTTACTAGTTTGGGGTGACAGAGCAAAGATGAGATAGGCAGAGGGAGTGAGAGAGAAACCTTGAAAGTTCTCTGAGAAGAGCTGGCGAATGAAGCAAGCCTTCCATATGCTGCCATACTGGTCCTCAGCCTCCCTTAGAGACTAGTTAGGTCTGTTTATTTTTCCTGCTAAAGAATTTTATATTTTTTTCTTGAATTCTTTTCCACCTGCTCTAAAACATTAGAGTTTACTGTATATAAAACTTTGTAGAAAAATACCATCTTGGGGGTAGGGAGGTAGCCCAGTAAGTAAGATGCTTGTTGTACAAGCATGGCTAAGTTTAAATCCCTAGCACTCACTTCAAAAGCTAGGCATGGCAACACGCACTTGTCATCTGAGTGCTGGGGGTGGGGGGTGGAGTAGAAACAGGATCCCAGGGTGCTTTGCTGCCCAGCTAGTATAATAGTATAACCAAATCAGCTCAGCAAGCTCTAAATTCAGGAAGTGACTCTCCACAAAAGTAAGGTAACAGTGAGAGAGGAAGACAACCCACATCAGTGCCTGGTCTGCACACACAAACACACACACACACACACACACACACACACACGGCCGGGTGGGGCATTAGAAAGGAAGAAAGGAAACAACAGAGAGATCAGTGACATCTTGCTAGACAAAACAGCGATTTTTCCCCCCTCAAATTCTGAGGTTGTGTGAATATTAATGTAGCTTTTGATTGTTTGGAGGAACCTAGGGATAGAATCCATGATGTTGTCTGTGCTAAACATATACCCTCCTATTACTGGCCTACACCCAGACCCCCCTCCAGGGTTAAATTAAATGGTCTCTTAGTGTTAACATGTGTTGATAAGTCAAGTGGTTATTTGAAACCCAACCAGAATCTGCAGATGTCCACAAAAATAAGAGAGTTTTTTGTCAGTTGTTTTCTCAGCAGGAAGTAGCTTTTGTATTACCAGTCACTCTTTCTAAATTATAGTTACATTTTATTCAAGATTTAAGTAAGTTGTATCTTGTTCATGTTTAAGAAGTGATGGTAGAACTACTATGTAACATCTTTACATTGTATCTTGTTCACGTTTAAGAAGTGATGGTAAAACTACTATGTAACATTATCTTTACATGTGAGTTTTCTTTTTAGATACATAGGCTACTATTACTGATCAAAGTTTATCACTTTCTAGATCTTAGTGAATCCTCTATTCCAAGATGGTTATTAGAACTTGGTGGTATTTATCTCCATGGTTATGACAAAGAAGGTAACAAATTATGTAAGTATATTCAATTCATACCCTAGCTTTTAAGACTTTGAGATGTATGTATATGTCTCAATTAATAATCACAGAAATTTTCTATGTGTATACACAACAAATTTCCTGCAACTAGAGGTGTGTGGCCCTCTTTACCCCAGTCAAATAATATCAAAGCATAGTTTGCATTATTATAAACTAAGCAGTAAACACAAATGCTGTGTCTTTGTTAGTTGTCTATTTCTGTGATAAGACATCATGACCAAGGCAACTTAATAAAAGAGTTTATTTGGGGCTTGTGGTTTCAGAGGTTTGGAGTCCATGAGCATCATGTTGGGGAGTATGGTAGCAGGCAGGCAGGCAGGTAGGCATGGCACTGGAGCAGTAGTAACACAGCCAAAGTCATTTCAGTTTGTCATTATCTTCTTTCTCAGTTGTTGCTAGCACTCCACCTAGTATTTATTTTTATAGAGAATCTTTTGACAGTTGCTAAATATGTAAAATGAACTTTTAAGTCTCTCCTGGTCTCCTTTTAGCTTTTTCTGAAATGTGTGTAGTAATGGGAAGAAAAGTAGCAGTCATCTATTGTTCAGATGACTTTCTTATCCTCCTTTCCACTTGCCCAAATCTAGCTTGAGTTGGCACTAAGGGTAGGAGAGACCATGTCCATCTTCCTTGCCTTTTCTTTAGCTTGTGAACTACTGCACTCTGTTTTGACAGTACAGTGCATTTTCGTCTTATTCCTCCCTCTTCTCTTTCAGTCTCCTTTTCTCATACCTCTTGTGTAGTTTGCTCCCGAAACGTGGTTCCCCAAAGCCTGTTCTTTTCTCAATTTCTTATACTTTGCATCTGCTACTGTCCCACGGGGTCATCTCAGACACATCAGCTTTGGCAACTTCCCAATTCACAGTGCGGAGCCCATGCAATTCCCAAGCCACTTGCTCATATCCAGCTGCCCGCCAGCTGTTGTCTCTTGACTGTGAGCTGCCTTCAACACTCAATGTGATCTACAACTCACACTGGTGTCCTGCCACTCATGCGCCTTCTGGATTGTCAGCTCTGGCCCATTTCTTGGCGCTCCCTGTAATTTAGCAACATTTTGGTTCCCGATTCATCTTTCCCAGGCACTTCCTCAGTTCAGCCCTGCCTATCCTGTTCCCTTATTGTCAGCTCCTTCCCAGGTTGTGACCAAATAGGTTTCCTCCCTGGCCTCTTCCACTCCAACCTCTATGGCACTGCCCAAGCTAGGTTTTGAAATAGCAAAACCAAAATGACGCTAGAACTTCAGAGTCATCTAGCCATCCTCTGCCTCTGCTCTGCTTCTCTTCTCACCATCCCATTTCAGTCTTAGCTGCCAGCACTCTAAGCTTTTTCATGTCCCACTCCCTTGCATGGCACTCCTCAGGCCTCCCTCCTGCCTGTCTGTATATCTCTTCTGGGTGGAACTTGTTTTCTAGTGTTTGATCAAACCAGTGGCTTTCTTCTTCAGCATAGTGAAAAGCACTTCTGGGTTATTACAAAATGGTATTTGTTCACCTGCATTCTCTGTTCACCTCACTTAAAAGTGACGTCAGTTTTTTTCCTAAAGGAGAGAAAACTAGTTTGCCTCCTCTCTTCTATTATTTCTATTTCTCATTTTAAAGAGGGGAGAGATGTTTTTATTCAAAACAAGATGAATTATAAATGAACATGC